>OZ022266.1:83266203-83551203 GCA_963978885.1 Nemotelus pantherinus | reverse complement strand
TTTTCGCGCCAAAATTAGACTAAGTAAAATATTCATATATTACGATCTATTTGATATTTTTCAATGAAACTTACAGTGTTTTACTTTAAAAAGACGTCTCCATTTATTTACTTAGCAAAGTAAGTGTAATTTTGTTTTTTTATGTACAAAAACATTCTACTTTCTTGGGAATCATAGAAAAAATACTATTTCACAACCGAAATAATTTTATTCATACAAAATTACAAGATTATTTAGAAATTTTCAACACACATTATAAAAAAAACTATAACCTAATAGTGCTTCAGTGTGTGGTAGCGTTCGAAACACTTTCCTTTGTGCAGGGGTACATTGCAAAACTTGCTTATGTACCGCGTTTCACTAGTTTGTGAGCGGAATACACACGACAACAACGTAAAACGTTTTTATTTTTGCCGGTTCCAACTAGAGGTTCCAATGTATGTTTCCTCATGTCAATAGACAGTCTCCCTGGTGGATCCGATTTGCAAACCTTGCTCCTGGATGTCGATTGTATTGGTTCGGCTGGTTCATCTATCGAAATTTCTATCAATGAATCATTATTTCCTTTAAAAAAATGTTGATATATCTTTTTTGGTTAGCGGAATGAACTGAATTATAAACTACGAATGAATTGAATAAGGCACGATTTATGAGGTACATTGCCATTCTTTTAGTCCATTTAACAGTTTTTTGTAAAATTGAATAATACAAGTACTGACCTGCCCGGTCTACGCCTTTCATGTATTGATTATAATCGATCAGAGCATTTGGCTTTATAGTGTTTTGTTTCGTCTTTCTGTCGATGTTCTGACTCTCCTTCATCTCTGCAGAGTGAATTGTGAAAATGAGATTTACAGTCTTTTTTGATTGCCTAACTTGCAGCAATATATTTTTTTCCTTCTGAAAGTTTTTTCACCATTTTTGAATGAAGCTGTTTTCAGACAGTCTGGAAGTCCTCTATTTTTCCGTATGGTACCGTAAATTCTTATTTTTTTCTTCAATAGTATCTCACTGTTTTGAACACTGTTGTAATAATTATCCATTTACACATGGTGCCATAAATCTGCAAACGGAGATAACACTACCTGCATTGTTTCGATCAATCTGTTTCCTTGACCGCAATAAATTTCAAAATTGCATAGGTAGCTAGTGTTACTTTCACAAACCATACGCACCAGAATCCCATATTTTATAATTTTTCAGCATTATAAACTCTGAAGAATAGTCTTCCTCTCCATGGTACTATGCTTCATCTTAAGATAACTGTTGCATAGGCTTGTAAGTTTCTTTGAATTTTGAAAGAAAGTTATCCAACAGCGGTCTGACTTTGCAAAGTCTATCTGAATTGTCTTGCACATTTTCATTATTATTGAAATGCCAGACCCTCCATATTTGACGGAATTTGTCTCTGCTCGGTGTTTCTGTCCACGGTTCATTGCTCCAATAATTATCTCGTCGGTCCTTAAATATTATAAGCCCCAGAAACTTCTTCATTTCTTTAACAGTGATGTCTTTCCACTTAAGGGATTTTTTATACATTTTGAAGTTGGCTTTGTTTTGGTGATAATACCTATTTGACAAGGAACGCAAATAAATTATCGTCGATAAACAAATTTACGGCATCTACTACACTGTCAGGAATGTTTTCGGTATTTATTCCCGGCTGCCCTAGAAACTCCTCCAAAACTGGTAGATTATCTCTCGATGACCATTCTTCGCCATGATCTAAATCAGAACTAGATGATGAACTTGAAATTCCTCTTCGGGTAAACGTTGATGGAAGAGGAATCGTATCTTCTTCACTAGAATCGTAATCGGATAAATTTTCTATGTTACTTTGGCAAGAACAATTAGATAAATTGCCAGCAAACAATTCATGGTCACTGATTTATTTTCGGAGAAATTAGAATTATAATCTTTAAGAAAATTAAATTATAACATTCGAAAATAATATCACTCAAGAAACAAGCGACAGTTCAAAAAAACTCAAGATTTTTCACCAACACACAATAGTACTTAGGTCTTTTGTGCGAAAATTCAATAATTTCAATATCCAAAAATATATAATAAAAGCAAAATGAACTCAGAAACACGAATATATATAATTCCAACGAAAGCAGTATAATGCAGTTACTGGAGAGACGAACGAAAATGCAAAAACAAAATCCTTTGATTAAAATTATCAGGTATATCAGGTAATAAAACAATTTCAATATTCTGGCTGTTTATTTTTACCATTAGTATTTTTTGTTCCGTTTCAAACTCAATGGATCGGCAGGTAGATAGATCGGGTACCGTCGACAATAGATAACACACGACCCCCACCCATTTAGAGCCCCTTGTTTACAAGTTTCCTGCGCCTTACCACTTCGCGCAACAGAACGAGTAAACTCGTCTCCCGCGTTTTACTATAAAAAAGGGTAAGACGAGTTTACTCGTTTCCCGAAAAGAATGTGATATAAGGAGTTAGTTTTAGAGTCATTAAATTTTCATATTAATATTATCATATCGGATGGACGAAATCTTGTTTATGAGGGGGTTGTGCATATTTACTCCATAATAATGAGCAAATTAAGAAATTTAAGCTGAATCATAATGTATCCATAATCAATGCAGAGCTCACAGGAATCCTTCTGGCGATCTCTTCATGCAAAGATAATTCAGTAGTTAAGGTTTTAAAATTAACAGAATCAAACGTAGCCTGCTCCTCAGAGTTTACCAATAATGCCTTCAACAAACCAGTCATCAATGAAATTGATAAAAGTTGTCGATCCTTGCCAAACGTGGTGTTTAATATTATGCAGATACCAACCAGGCCACTGTGGTATAGAGCAGCGTTGCCAGACATACGGAAATTACCGTAGTTTCAAGGTAATTTATTAGAAAATCTAGCCTACGGTACAAATAAATTACCTTGTATGAGCCCTACGGAAATTTCAACTTGGGTGTCAAGCACACATATGTACCTTTACTTTCAATAATTTGAAAACAAATACTAACAAATTAAGTGAAAAATCAGATATCTTTGAAAAATATCCATGATTATGTACAATTACCACATAACATGGCAAACAATGACATCTGCATTGATCAATTTCAACAACTCATCTGGGAAATTTAATTAAATCCTCAGACACCGATTTAACTAAAAGTTGCTTCCTGAACTCGAAGATAGCTTCCAATTTGAAGTTAAAAAGAACTCAAGGAAGTGCTATAGTTAAAAATGTAATAGGTTATAGCCAAAAAAAACTTGTTCATAATTTAAGTAAGTGCAAATTTAGTGTCTTGGTCACTTGTCAAAAAACAACTTGCATAGTGGTAAGGTACTGTGATGAAGCTTCTGCTGTGCTCAAAAGTAGATTCTATGAGCTGGTAGATATAGTTTAAAATGATCAGTTGACACCAAGCAAAAATCTTTTTAATTCAATAATGTCTGCATTTGAATCAAGGAACATACCGAAAGAAAATATAATCAGGTTTGGAAGTGATGGCTACAACTTGATGATGGGGGGACATAACTCTGTTTCAGCATGTTTAAAACAAGTTTGCCCGGGTATAAAAGTACTCAAATGTACTTGTCGTTAATTACACTTGTGTGCTTCAGCCGCATGTAAAGCTTTCCCCAAAGACTGTGAAATGTTAGCAAGGAATATTCACAGTAATTTCAGACAAAGTAGAGAAAGACAAGCGTATTTAGTATCTATCCAAGCATATTTTAATTTGGAGCCTTATAAGATCTGCGGCCAGTACAATCAAGATGGCTCTTCTTAGGATGTGTCGTTCACAGATTAATTGAATATTGGAGTGTCCTTCAATTTTTTTTTAGTGAATAGTGGCTTGAGTAGCATATTTCATCAACCAAAGAAATTGTCTATAAATTACAAAATCCATTGACGAATGTATATTTGTTGTTTCTACACTGGATTCTTCTGACATTCAATGCAATCAATGCATATTTTCAGTCTTCAAAAGTGGTTTGAACAGAAGCTCATCATAAACTATCTGCAACGTTTACCGAAATTGTATTATACTGAATGAAGAGCTCTTACGTTCAGACTACAGCTATTGAAGCTATCAATCCAAATTTGCAAGAAATGATTTTGCCGATCGATAATATATGTACATATATCTTCCAATAGCGGTCGTGTTAAAATTTGATGAAATAAAAAACGTTCTAAAGGATCGACTCGAACCACAATGCTCAGAGTTCAGAAATCAATGTGTTCAGTTTTATAGTCATTTGCGGAGAAATAAAAAAAGGATTTGATTTTGACGATCCCATTTTAAAACATATTAATATTCTTAATCGCAATGAGGCCACCAATTTTCAAATTAGGGACACATCCGTCACTTTTTCATGTATATAAATATTCGCGCGAATATTCCAGCGCAACATCTAGATAACGAATGGCGTAGACTAGCGACGTTCTCACTTCTACGAGACTTGCCAGACCCCGATTTATCCATTTTAAACTACGCAAAATTCTTGACCATGAAGGCGCAAAGAATTTGAGAACCTAAGTCGTTTTACCTTAAATTTAATATCTCTCGTACATTCAAATGCAGAGTGTGAGAGAATTTTATAGAAGATTCATATAATAAAAAACAAATTCAGGAATAGAATGAAAACAGATACTGTAAATGGGTCTGTTTTAGCATCAGAGAGTGTCAAAACTTGTGGGTGCGTTGAGTTTGAGCCAACTGATTTAATATACGATAAAATTAAATCAGACATATATAGTAAGACAGAAAACTTTGCAGATTTTTCTTTCACAATTAAATAGTTGCCATAAAATTGTTTTACTGATATCTTTTTTTCTGAAATTTTATGACTTAATAAAGTAGTAATTTTTATAATTTTGTTATGGAATAAAGTTAATTCATATATTGAACTGTAAAAGGTATTTGTTATTTTCAAATTATGAAAAAAAATCCTCAAATACGCCTACGGATAAAGCATCTAAAACAAGGTAATTTTCTTGCAATGCTACGGTAATTTTTCAAACGGATTCTGGCAACGCTGGTATAGAGGTGATAAATAGTGTGGACAGTGAGGCCAGAATATGAGTAGTAGGGGGAGAACCATGCAATAACAAATATGAGTCGGATGAAAGCATAGGGGAAATTTGTGATCAAATTAGAAATGAATATAGAATGTCCTACAGAAGGGAAATAAGTAAATATAAGATATGCACCCGGAATAAAGCGTTCCTGCGTGGAAAAAATCAACTTTGGTTCAAGAATTTAAATATAAAAAGGAAAGTTATAAATAAATTAAACAGACGAATAACTACTAAATGTTATAATAATTTACGTCTATTCAAAATGAAAATTTTAGAGAGTCCTAGTTGCTCTTCATGTAATTTAGTTGATGATCTAGATCAGGGGTGGGGAAACAGTTGATTGCGATCGACCGGTCGATCGCGAACAGTTCGACAGTCGATCACAGACATTAGAAATAATTTTACTAGGTTAATTTAAAATGTGTACTAAAAATTTAGTAGACGATGAAACATGAATTTAAAATTAAAAACGTAGGTATCTATTTTACAATTGACATGACTAATTCCCAAGCAATGCTATAGATTTATATCATTGTAGTAAAACTGCTTTACTTTCCCTAAATCTCCCTGTTCTAAAGTACACACTTTATATTTTTCCCTCCCGCTACACACCTTGTATGCATTTGCATTCGTCTCTCTCCTACCGAGATAGTGAATTGTCGCACAAAGCGCAACAAAGATTAATCTCAATTTTAGATAAAATAAAATTTTGGTTTAATATTCTATATTTAATAATTTTGTTTTCAGAAAAATACAAAATAAATAAGAAAAAAACATGCAATTTTCATAATGAATTGGAAGAGCTTTATTTTTTTTTTACTTTGAAAAAGGATAAATGCCTATATGTGATATGTCGTGTTACAGTCGCCTTGCCTAAAAAATGATATCTCGAAAGACAAGAGATCGCAAACAAATTATGAAAATGATTATCCTGTTAATACCGAATTATAAACAAAAAATAAAAGCATTACAAAATCAATTAACCACACAGCAACTTTTGTTTCAAAAACCTATGCAGCAATCTAAAATAAATTTTGGTAAAACAATTTTAGATATAAAAGTGAAATTCTCAATGAAACTAAAGAAACAACTTTCAATGAAACAACTTTCTCGCAGAATTGTAACTTGTATTGAAGATATGAATAAAAATGTAACTCAACATCTAAAAAATGACATACAAAGTTACCGTTTCTTTTTGTTGCAGTTTGACGAGTCAGCAGATAGCATTGGTACTGTACAATTCATTGTTTCTACAAGAATGTTTTTTCCCGATTTTTTCGTATAAGAAGAATTTTTAACAATACTTCTGATAAAGGGAACAACGCGAGGTTCAGATATGAATGATGACAGCTGTTTATGCCATTTGCTGAAAAAACAAATTTGCCCTTTGCATAAATTGGTTAATATATCTATCTACTGACGAATAATCTTCTATAATTGGCAGAAATTTTGCATTTTTAGCCCTTTGCAAACAAAATGAATAGTTTCCTGATTACATATCATCTCATTGCATAATTTATAATAATGCCTTAAGGCTGGTACTGAGTTAATCGTGAAGCTAAATTTTGACATGTCCCCACTATCTGGTCATTCTTTCGAGCAGAAATTTTGACAGTGAATAAAAGCGGAGACACTGCTTATTTCTGGCGGACACAATGTGAGGAATTTCAATTTCCGATCGATTTTGTTATTGAAAGGACATCTGCACAATTCAATTTTCGAATTGATACACCAAATGTTACTTTTTTAGCTCGGAAGAATGAACTGCACATACTAAATTGGCGTGAAATGATTCGAGACATGTGTCAAAGCGATCTGCATTTTCAAAGCGAAAGCATCTTCCAAGCATTTTTTCACGCTTAAAAGTGAGTACTTATTTTCAAGCTAAATTTTCGCCAAAACAAATTTCACGTGAAAATTTGCATGAAAATTCAACATGAAATCGAAGGCAGTACGAAGCTTTAGGTGGCTCAGCTGAGGAAGCTTTTTACAAAGATTTCTAAAAATTTGCCTGAAATTATTGCATTTTTGGACACATTGCGAGAAAAACATGATCAATTGGAAGATCCAGTATGGGTACAGAAATGAGAATTTTTTACGGATTTTATGGGCCGTTACAACTCGCTTAATTTACAATTACAAGGAAAAGGAAAAAATATTGTTGACTTGTTGAGCTCGGTAAATGCTTTTAAAGTCAAATTAAAACTTTTTGCTTCACAATTAAATAGGCAAAATTTTTAAATATTTTCCATATTTAGAAAAACATATTAAACTTACTGGTGAATGTAAAATACAAAAGCTGAAAGACATCCTTCAGTTCGCGAAAGAGTCCGGGGCCTTCGATGGCCGCTTGGATTGATTTTTTTTCTCCTAGCCCATTTATCTGGTATCACTATGGGCCAATAAGTCTATGTGTGGCCTTGTACCAACCAGTACAACCTAACTTATTCTACTGGTGAATATAATATTGAAATGCTTTGTCCTGAATTGGAAAATTTTAATCAAAAATTCGAGACATGATTTGCAAATCTCAACAACCTTCAACCGATTTTTGAATTTATTTCATTTCTTTTTGGAGAATTCGACAACGAGAATATTTCATCAAATCTAGCTTTCTTTACAATTGAATTCATCGAATCTAGAGTTAAAAATTTTAGCAATAGCACGTGCAAATGAGAATAATTTTTGGGTTTTATTACCAAAAAAATATCCTTTATTGAGATTGGTGGCAATGAGGACATTTGCATTTTTTTTGCTTCCACTTATCTATGTGGAGCAACGTTTTCTCAAATGAAAAACATCAAATCACAATTTAGGAGTTCTCTGACTGATGACCACTTAATGGCATTTATTCGATTGTGCATCAGTGCTTACAAGCCTAACTCTACAATACTTTTTGATGAAATGGATTGTCACGCATATACATCAAAAATTAATCCAAAATATTTATTAACAAACTACATTGCACAAAGTAGCAAATACAATGTTTTCAAAATATATTAATATCGATAAAGACCTTAATTAAAGTTTTATTTGTTTTTAATTTAACCCATTTTCAAAGTCGATCGCGCATAAATTAAAAAAATTAATGTCGATCATACCAATATTAAGTTTGCCCACCCCTGATCTAGATCAACAAATCTTTCACTACCAGGCATTAGTAAACCAGAGATTGAACTTTGAACACTTTGAACTTGAACACTAGAACACTATAACTGGGTAGATTCGTTACTAATGGTGAATAATAACAAGCACGTCACTGAATTTGAAATTGGTTGATTTCAATTTGCAATTGAAGTAATAAAATAAATCAGTAGAAGTAAAGTGATAATATAAGTAAATCGGAATTAGTTTAGTTTAGATAATATGAGATAGCCTATCTATAGTAATATAAAGTCTAACCCAGCTATATGGGTGTTGTCGTATCCGATGGCTGTTGCGAATCGTTATAAGCCAACATCTTTCTCGTAGAATCGGAATCAGTAGTCAAAAAAAGAAACAAATCACGGCTTGAAAATCAAAGAAGCGTACTGATGAAATATTAAAAAATTAAATAAAAGTTTGCGCTGAGAATTTCCAGTGGTGAGCATTTTTTTTATTTGTTACTTATTGATAATTTGCATATTTTAAAAAGCTGGTTGTATTAATTAGAAATGCCATATTTCTAATCAGGGCCAGCTTCATCTACATACTTGATAGACATCAAATATATATTTATCCATCATTACCTTGATAAGTCAAAACCGTTAATCTGTTCAAATCAACCTAAATATATCATGACTTCTAACTAAGTGTAAAAGCATCTTAGCTTACGCTGCTCAAAGCTAGATATCAACTAGAGCAATTGATTTCTTTTTGGTTTCTTCAGCGTTATGCCTGTTTTACACATATGGCAAACATTTCGTCGAGGAACTTGTGAAATTACTTCCTTCCATATCTTCGCATGTAAAAAAAACAGCCGAAAGTAAACAAGGGGACCATTTACACACTCGGCTCGCCAACATTTGCCATGTGTGTAAACCCGGCATTAGATACTTTTACATAGATAGATCTCGTTTCGATTTAGTGCCACTTGCTTCTTTAACTCGCTCCCGGGCATATTCAATTTGTTTAGTTTTTTTATGTTGTTTACACGTTGGTCTACCGCGTGTACATATAGTGAAATAGCTTGCTTAAAGTACATTGATCTCAGGAAAAGGTATGCAATTGTCACAAGAGTATTTTGGCTAGTTCAACGACACCACTAATCTAATTATAAAATTCGAGCACAGGCACTTAAGATAGATTCGGGGATGTAATGCACGCGCATGACTATTATGCACCTGCTGTATGAGTTGATTGGAAATTATAGAACCGAACTGCGCTTAGTTCCAGGGGTCCATTTCATTTTGAAGTAGAAAATGAAAAATTTTAAATCTTCAGCTAAATTATACGTTATTATGAAAAAGATTTTCTAAACATAGCAACATCCGGCTAATTTTAGGAGAATCCAAGCGCGTAGCATATTTCCTTACCATAACATTTCAATCTACTTTTTTTCCGCAATACGTTTCATAAACAAATGCGTGAGGACAGTGATCAGGTATTTGAATACAGGGTGGAGTAAAGACTGCGTTTATTTTCTGGAACGTAGTACTAATGAAAGGAGGCAAAAGCAAATCATCTGATTGAAAGCGAATTCATAACAATGACCCTGTATTCGATTTGCATCAATTCAAGCCCATCGATTGATAAATACATGAAATGCTAATGCCAATATGTTTGTACAGCTATTGGAAATCGCAGCTTCGACATAGATTGATTTGTTTGTTTGAAAGATGAACATACATCGTGCCTTGAATCCAAACTGAAGAAGTAAATATCAGTCAATTGCTTTAAAAATCAATTCACATTTCAATGAAATAATAAACAGAGCTTACATAATTTTTCAATTTGATCCAAGTGCGGGTGAGAAAATTATTATCAGAACTTTAGTGCTATTGAGAATCTAGTTCAGTTTATATTTTTCAACAATTAATTTATTGATTTAACCAAACAAGATAACAAAACAATAACAAATTTAAACTGTTTTCTTTAAGCTAAATTACAATAACATTTCTAAATGTCAGCAGACTTTTTTGTCTGGTTTTAACTAGCTTCATCATCATCCTGGCACACCGGCCACATGGATCGTTGTCCTTCAATTATCTCGGTCACATGACCGCGTCCTCCAGTCTTGGAATCTCAGTAGTTGCTCGGCGTCGACATATACTGAGCTCTCCCAACGAGCTCTAAGTCTTCCTCGTAGTCTCGCTCCGTCGACTCGTCTTCCGTTCATAACTCGTTTCGGCATGCGATCGTCATTCATGCGCTGTACATACTCTGCCCATTGTAGACGTTGTTGTTGGTCGATTTTGGAGACTTCCACGCCATCCATCTCGGTCACGAACAGACCCGAAAATCCGCTGGAGAACTTTCCGTTGGAATGTATTAATCATATGTTCGGGGCCTTGGGTCAGTGTCCATGCTTCGTTGCCATAGCACAGCACAGGTCTTATTATAGTTTTATAAACGCGGAGATACACATACACATGCTTCGATTTTATAATGGTGAGGACGGAGAAGAACGTCTTATTTGGCGTCATTCGATAGGCTGCTTTCCAGGTAAACGAAGTTGTTCACGAATTTGATGCTAAGGTCCCCTACGTTGATGGTCGAGTGCGGTGGCGTCCTCGTCCTAGATTACATCATAACTTTCGTTTTGTCCTCGTTAATTCGTACTCCAACTTCCTTTGCTGCGGTGTCAAGTCTAAGCAGAAGTTCTTCTGCATCGGTAAGTTTTCGAGCCATGATGTTAATGTCATCCGCGTACACTGCCAATTGTGTCGACTTAAGGATTAGCGTATTGCTGGTGTTCGGATTCATTGCCCGAATAGCGATCTCAAGTGCCTGGTTGAAGAGCGTCCAATCTGTTCTCGATCCGAATCTGCGAGACAGTGTTGGTCATCGTCATATTCATGAGTCTGACTAATTTGTCCGGTATACCAAAATGCAGCATGATGTTATGTAGTGCGCCTCGGTCGATGCTGTCATATGCTTGTTTAAAGTCGACAAAGATTTGGTAAGATTTGGTATCGCAAAATTAACTTGACCATGTTTGTAGTCCTCATTTTTTGCGTCAAGTGAGTTTCTGCATTCTTCGTCAAACCATTCATTTTACGCATGTCGTGCTTTGTATCCCACAACATTTTCTGCAACATCCTTGATTGTATTTTTGAATTCTTCCCAGAACCTGTGGACATTTGCGTTGCTGGAGTCGCGCAATATGAGATCCTTTCATCAAGCGCGGTCGTATATGCCTGCGCCGTATCATTTTTCAGCAGATTCTCAACCGCGAAGATTTTGGAGGGCAGGGCTGAATCTCGATTGGTGCACTGAGGAAATTCTGAACCCCCATTCTCTGGTTGGTCGATTCCCCATTCATTCCCCATTCTCTGGTTGGTCGATTGTGAAGCGACCAGATCTGAAACCGCCTTGATACTCCCCAATAATTCTATTTTCTAGAATTTTCGCCAGAATTTCGTAGGCCGTACAGACTAAGGAGATGCCTCTGTAATTGTCACACCACAGCTTATCTCCCTTTTTTGGATGAGACAGATGATGCTTCTGCGTCAATCGTCTGAGACTACTTCAGTCTGCCATATTTGCAGCAGTAGTTGATGTAGCGCACTTAATAAAACCCCCCTCCCCCTACCAGACTTCAGTAACTCAGCTGGTATCTCGTCAGCGCCCGGCGCTTTGTTCCTTTTCAGCGATTGAACTTCTTCTACTGTCGGGGGTTGTGTGAATGGGGGTTGATCAGCGGTATCATCATGGAGCCCAGCTTCTGCTGCCAGGATGTTTGATGGTGGATTCAGAAGCTCTTCGAAGTAGGACGCCCATCGTTTGTTAACCTTTCGCTGTCGCTGATAACACTTCCATCTTTGTCTTTACAGAGGCTAGTCCTGAGTTAGTAGCCGTTTTTGATAGTATTTACTAGTCTGTACGCTTGTCTGGTGCTCTTACTAACTAGGTTTACATCAATATTCAGCAACTGCTCGTTAAAGTATTTTCGTTTCTCACGCCTAATTATTCTATTGGATATTCGCTGTAGCTCGTCATATTTTTCGTTTTTGGCTCTGGTTGCACGTTGGAGCCATTGTCTTTCGTCCTCATTTTTTGCGTTCAGTGAGTTTCTGAATTCTTCGTCAAACCATTCATTTTTCGCATGTCGTGCTTTGTATCCCACAACGTTTTCTGCAACATCCTTGATTGTATTTTTGAATTCTTCCCAGAACCTGTGGACATTTGCGTTGCTGGAGTCGCGCAACATTGGTGAGATCCTTTCCTCAAGCGCGGTCGTATACTTGATACCTGCGCCGTATCATTGTTCAGCAGATTCTCAACCGCGAAGGTTTTGGGGGGCAGGGCTGAATCTCGATTGGTGCACGGAGGAAATCCTGAACCGGTACGTTGTTTTCACCAGGTGATGATCGAAGTCGCAGTTCACGGTACGACTGAACATCCATCACACTTGATGCACATCTCTTGCTCACGGGTTTGAAGTCAGTAACGTGCGGCTACTCCAAACCCCTTGTGGCCCGACAATTTGTCGCTTGTAAAAATGGTGTGCGATTTCTTGTCGTTGATCTCGTAGCCTAGCCAATTTGTTTCCTGGACTGCAGTAATGCTCAGTTTATACTATTCGACCTGATGAAGGAGAGCCTTCTCAGCCCCCGCTTTGTTTTAGGGAACATACATATCAGGTTCCGAGATAATAATCCTTTGTGCGTTTGCGTGGTCGTCGTTGTTGATCCGTCCAATCCGAGGCGTTTTTTCCAGGTTTTTTGACGAAGGAAGTTTTTACAAGGATGAGCTGTCGGCACATCGCTCAACCATTTCCATGGGGGCCTCGGAGATAGTTGTTTCAGGAGATTTGCCGCGTGCCAAAGTTCACAAAACTATGTTGCAGGTCTGACAACGTGGCTAATCCTCCCTAATGACCTGAGATGCTTAGGTGTAATTCAGCCATCAGGCTGCAACTATACAAATTTTATTGAGGATAGAGTTACCTCGCTGTCTCAAATCCTCCTCCTTTCTCCGGGCTTTGGACTGGCATGTCACAAGTAGATTCTAACTCGATTGACTTGGTTCCATCATTTCCGAGCAACAACCTGCTTTCGCTGATGTAACGAAGATGATCGTGAGAACACCAGGAGTTGGTCAAACTATTAGAGTACTGAAGCATGAATTTGAAGTAGTACAATCCTTCAACCACCTTAGGTCAATACGAGCAGCCGATATCAATATAGAGGAACAAATACGCGGCCTAACAAAGCCTACTACAGTCTGTCAAAGCTCTTTAAATCTCGAAATCTCACCCAAATATCAAAGCTTTTGCTGTACAAAACAATGGTCTTGCAAGTACTCCCGCACTGAAAAAAATCCACATAGCGCCCAGAGCCATGTAACATAGCGCATTATTTATGGCCCCACACGCCATGTACATAGGACTCTGAGCCATGCAATATGGCTCCCAGCGCCATAATGTCAGAATCTACATAGCGCGTGGCCCCATGTTACATGGCGCAGCATTTATGGTGCCACACGCTATGTACATAGTACCCTGAGCCATGCAGTATAGCTCCCAGCGCCATAATTACATGGCGCAGAAATTATGGCCCCACACGCAATATTACATAGTGCCATGAACCATGTAATATGGCTCATGGCACTACAATTATAACTCACAGCCATGCTGTGTGAAGAGATGCATAAATATCAGCAAGCTTCTTGAATATAGGAGAGGATATGATCTTTGATGTCATTAATCCCTCGGGAATTTCTTTGATAGAATTCCATCACCTAACATCAAGTGCTCTACCTCCAGATGCTCCGAACTGAGAAAGTTCGTGCCCTTTTGTTGGATGCAAACTGGATCATCTTCAGATGCACTGAAAAAACATATAGCGCCAGATGCCATGATTTATAGACATCTGGCGCCATGTACATAGTCGATTTCGGTCGATTTGTGATAAAATATAGCGCCACACGCCATAGTACATAGGAGCAGACGCTATGCTTATAGCCCTCCACGCCATGTACTATAGTCCTCCACGCCAAGTACTATAGTCCTCCACGCCATGTACTATAGTCTTCCACGCCATACAGTATAGTCCTCCACGCCATACAGCATAGTCCTCCACGCCATGCACTATAGTTCTCCACGCTATGTGCTATAGTCCTCCACGCCATGTAATATAGTCCGCCACGCCATATACATAGCGTGGAGGACTATAGTACATGGCGTGTAGGCCTATGTACTTTTCGCCATGTATTATGGTGTGTGGCACTATATTTTATCACAATCCCTAAATCGACTATGTACATGGCGCCAGAAGTCTATAAATTATGGCGTCTGGCGCCATGTGTTTTCTCAGTGCGTATGGATCCGAGATTTGGGCGCTCAGCAAACCTCTTAGTTCCGTTCGAGAGGAAAGCCTTGCGGAGAATCGTGAGCCCCGTATATGACAAAGAGCGATTTCGGAGATGCCAGAACCATGAATTGTACGCTATCTATCTAGAAGTAAATATAATTACATAGATAAAGCTCGTTCGACTTTGGTGGGCAGGTCACCTAGCTCATATGAACCTGCTGAGGAAAACCCTTTGCAGCAGATTTCATGGCAAAAAGCATTTGGGGAGAACCTGCTTGCGTTGAAGGGATAGCGTCTTTCAGGCCGTTCGGAGCTAAGGAGTGCCTATTTGGATGACATTGACTCGCGATCGAATTGTTGCAGGAATTCAGGAACGGATACCAGTTTTAGTGCCCATAATGATGAAAACACTTGTTACTTATTTTTTAAATTTTATTACGTCTTTCATATGAACATTTTATGACAGCAGTTCCTAAAACCAGAATGATAAAAATAATCAGTGTTGGCAGCGTTTTATTGACACTGCAACCTTAAATCTAGCACTACTGCTTCACGTCAAGATGAACCTTCTCTGTGAACTTCGTTTTTATCCGATGACTGCATCAGAAGTTACAAGATAGAAATTACAGTGGTCATCTGCAAAATTATCATATGTGAATTGAATTCTCTCATCTGCCAGTACGACAATAAAAAAAAAATCTAGTGCTTGGCTAGCACCACAGTCACAAGTATACCGAATCTGGTTCCTGTAACGACCAAATCATCCTGCCAATTTGGTTTCGATTCGATGACGGCAGAGGAGGTAGAAAGACTTTTAGGGTTGCCGCCCGCTTAAGTTTTAAAATTGAATCATTTGCTATTTACTTTTACTGAATCTTTCACCGATCTTTCGCAAAAGATCAATATCATCTGAAAAGTACCTTGTAGTCAGAAAAAAAAACGATAACTATCATAGCTCATAGCCTTATCCTAATTTTGCAAATGAAAGTCTCATAAATTGAACTTACATTAAGATCAACCTACTATGTGAATTTGGTTTTAATCTGATGACTGCATCGAAAGTCATAGGGCATTGTTATTTTGGCAGGCGATTTTTTAAAAGAGCACTATAGTTACAGGATTACCAGCAATATCACTTCACGAGGAACTACTGAGTGCACATAATAACAATTCTTCAAACTTGTCAATGCCGATGAAGTCTACCAAAGATGTCGCAACCTGTCCTATCAAGGAATTGTTGACTGCCATCGAGAATCACGAAGCTGTTATCCAACAAAAAACTCTATCTAGACCTCCCAAGAACGATTCCCATAAAACAATTTTTAAATTTGGCACTTATTGGTCGGAAGATGATTGGCTGAGACGTATCTC
This sequence comes from Nemotelus pantherinus, assembly GCA_963978885.1. Taxonomy (NCBI): domain Eukaryota; kingdom Metazoa; phylum Arthropoda; class Insecta; order Diptera; family Stratiomyidae; genus Nemotelus; species Nemotelus pantherinus. The sequence continues at coordinate 83,535,314 of OZ022266.1, read as the reverse complement.
AAAAATCAGAAGCTGCGATTTAAATCATGACGATTTTCAACCCAACAATAAAGTTTCGACCAATAAGAAGATCCCGTTTTTTGTAAAAGGAGTACCAGATTCCACCGATAAATCTTGGCTTAGCAGGATCTTAAAGCAGGTGCCACAAAGTTTCAATTCCTGAAAAGTATGTCTGGCTTTTTGTTGGAAATGTATGCACCACATTCAAGGCACAATCCATTTTTCCTTAGTGTGGCAACACTGAACATCGTTGCCATCTGTACCTATTCTTTCATAGGTTAAGTTAGTGGTTGCAACGCGCTTGAACAGCCAACACGTATTATTGTATCTTTGGTTAATAAATGCTTTGAACTCAAACCAAACTTTTAATAGGTTATGGGCCCAGTCCACGTGAAAAAATAATAAGTCTTTAAAAGAACTGCTGTGTGCAAAAGACATTTGAAAAAACTGGGTGTGATAATACAACGCTGTGTGCGAACGATACGTGAAAAAAAAACACTGTGTGTGATAAATACTACGCTGTGCAACAACGAAACTAGCCACGTGCAAAAACAAACGAATTCGAAATGGCGTCAGCTTCAATGCAAATTGAAAAGTTGGATGACAACAACTACTCATCATGGTGCATCCAGATGAAGAGTGCATTGATATGCAACGACCTTTGGAACCTGGTAAGTGGAAAATGTTCAAAGCCAGAAGAAAATCCTGCACAGTGGGAAACGCGGGATGAAAAGGCACTCGCAACAATTATTCTGGGGGTGAAAACGTCCCAACTCAACCACGTGAAGCATTGTAAAACTTCCGCCGAAGCTTGGGCTACTTTACAAAACATATTCCAGCCAAAGCAGCCTGGAAGAGTTGTATCTCTTTTCCGCAAGCTGATCCGTCTCAACATGTCAGAGGGAGCCAGTATGAAAGACCATATTAGAAATTTCACGGACATTGTTGAAGACTTAAATGCAGTGGAAGTTGTTGTGCCTGACGAATTGCTGACAATTATTTTGCTTGCCAGCCTACCGCATTCCTACGAAAATCTTGTTGTTGCAGTAGAAGCACGTGACAATTTTCCATCTCTTGCGTCTTTGAAAATAAAATTATTAGACGAAGGGAACAGACGGCTAGAGCAAGAAGGAGATGCTGCTACAGGCGAACAAGCGTTCTATGTGAACGCAAATAACACAAACAACACGAACTATGTAAACGCGAGAAATAGGAATTCAATTTCAAAGCATTACGAAAGAGACAGCAAAGCAACGAGCACACATCGAAATGGCCAGACAACGAAGAGTGGCAAGAAATGTTACAACTGCGGACGTTTGGGTCATTTCGCCGCGGACTGCAGAGATAAGAAGAGACAGCAAAATAGGCCGGGAAATCCGCGTGCATGTGCTGCGTTATGTTCTTCTGCGCTCGCAGGTATGAGTGAGCGTGGTGAATGGTGTCTTGACAGCGGTGCAACAACTCATATTTGCCATAATCCAGAATTATTCACCGATATGAAAACCTGCAATGAACGGGTTTATCTTGCTGCGAACAATTTTTTGACAGCAAAAGGAAAAGGCGAAGTAAGACTGCAATGTAAGAGTGAGCTGCTGCTCAAAGATGTCCTATATGTGCCAGAGCTGCACATGAATTTTTTCTCCATTGGCAGAGCAGTAAAACACGGCTACCAAGCGCAATTCAACGAATACACTGCTACAATAAAAGATAAGCAAGGTGAGCTGCTACTACGAGCTAAAATGCGAAATGGAATTTTTGTTGCTGAGCAAAAGAAAAACAAATGTTTTGCTATAGCCAAAAGAAGTAATGAAGCTATGGAGTGGCATAAAAAGTTGGGTCACGTCAAGTTGGGTCACGTCATACAGAAAATGGCAATTAATAAAAGTGCGAATGGTTTAAAAGAAAATATTAACTGGCGCGCGGCGAAATTAACTTGTGAAGTGTGTGCACGAGCCAAAATATGCACTAAGCCGTTTCCATGTACGAGCAACAGCAGAGCGAAAGATTTGCTGGAAGTTATACACAGTGATGTGTGTGGGCCGATTAACGTACCTTCAATTGGTTCTTCGCGCTATTTCCTGACGTTCATTGACGATTCGTCTAGATACATATTCGTATATTTTCTAAAAGAGAAAAGTGAAGTGCTCGCAAAATTCAAACTTTTCAAGAACTTTGTGGAAAACCAGACTGGTAAAAGGGTTCGCCAGCTTAGAAGTGACAACGGAGGCGAATACACGGGAAATCAATTCAAACATTTTTTACAAGAATGTGGAATAAAACATCAACTGTCCGCACCTTACACGCCCCAACAAAACGGCGTCGCTGAGCGTGTAAATCGTACTCTCGTGGAGATGGCAAGAAGCTTAATACTAACATCGTCTTTAGAAGAGGAGTTTTGGGGAGAAGCGGTTTCAACAGCAGCATATTTACGAAATCGAGTTCTTACAAACGCTTTACCTGATTTGAAGACTCCGTTCGAACTATTTCATGGTAAATCTCCATCAGTATCACATCTTAAAATATTTGGTTCTGCAGCCATAGTTTTGAACAAAAAACATACACGCAAGTTTGAACCCAAAGGCAAAAAAATAATAATGGTTGGTTACTCTGATAACTCAAAAGCATATCGACTGTTTGATGTCGAAAAAAGAATTATTGTCATCAGTAGAGATGTAATTTTTCCGGAAGGAGTTGTGCAAGCAGATTTTACTACAGAAACAAACTGGCCGAGTAATGATCAATTAATTTTATCGAACCAAGAAAATGTGGGTCCAGCCTGTGACGAAAATATTAATGAAACAGAATGTGAAGGAAACGTTGCACAACAAAGTGATATTAATGAAAGTGTAAATAATGAAGTGAAAATTGGCCCTGGAAGGCCGAAAATTATTCGTACCGGTCAAAGAGGTCGACCAAGAAAACAATTTAATATATTGAATTCGGTAAAACAAGTGGATAACGTGAATATACCAGTATCTACATCAGAAGCTTTAAACGGAGACAATGCGTCAAACTGGAAGGAGGCGATGGAAGAGGAGTTTTCCTCATTGTTAAAAAACGATACTTGGGAACTGTGTGAACTACCCAAAGGGCAAAAATCAGTTGGGTGCAAGTGGGTCTACAACATAAAAAAGGACGAAAATGGAAAGATCAACAAATTTAAGGCTCGACTAGTGGCTAAAGGGTGCAGTCAACAATACGGCGTGAATTACGATGACATTTTTTCACCAGTGGTCCGCTACGCCACAATTAGGATGCTCATTGCCTTAGCTGCCGAGCATGAGCTGTATCTCCATCAACTTGATATTTCAAGCGCCTACTTAAACAGCGAGCTTCATCATGATGTATTTATGAAGCAACCTGAAGGTTTCGTCGATGAAAATTATCCGGACCGAGTGTTAAAGCTGAAGAAGTCACTTTATGGTCTGAACAAAGCGGACGTGAATGGAACGCCACATTAGATTCCGTCCTGAAGCAGATTGGTTTTCATCCCTGCCCGAGTGAAGCATGCATTTATACGAAAAAGCATGGAGGTAATTTCAATGTTATAACCGTTTACGTTGACGATTTAATTATAGGTAGCAACACCAAAACTGAACTGATGGAAATCAAGAAAAGTATTGCATTTGCTTTTGATCTGGTGGATGGAGGCCAACTACATCACTTCCTTGGACTAGAGATCCAGCGAGAAGGAGAGACGGGCGCGATAACGCTAAGCCAGCAGCAATACGTCAAAAACATCTTGCGACAAAATAACATGGAACTTTGTCGACCAGTTTCAACACCATTGGTACCAGGTACACAAGTAAAATGCGACAAAACTAGCTGCGAGCGTGTGGACCAGCTTGAGTATCAGTCTCTCATCGGTGCGCTGACACACCTGGCTGTATTGACACGTCCCGACATAGCGCACTCTGTCTCCAAATTGGCACAGTGCAACAAGGACCCGCACATGGAGCACTTGACTTTAGTGAAGCATGTATTGCGCTACCTGAGTCACACAACTGAGTACAAGCTTCACTTCGAAAAAACTGGGCAACCGATTCGTGGCTTCGTAGATGCAGATTGGGGAGGCGATGTAACTGATCGCAAGTCCTTCACTGGTCATGCATTTGTGCTGGCAAATGCAGTCTTCTCGTGGGAGTCGAAAAAACAACATATTGTCGCCCTAAGCAGCACAGAGGCTGAATATGTTGCTCTCTCTTCAGCTGCAAAAGAGGCAATATATTTGAAGAAGCTGATGAATGAGATGGGATTCAACTGTGATCAACCATTGGAGATAAATAGCGATAATCTTGGTGCACAGCAATTGGTCAAAAACCCCATTTATCATTCGCGCAGCAAACACATTAGCATTAAGTACCACCATATCAGAGATTCATTCAAAAATAATGAGATAAGCTTGAATTATATAGCATCAAATGATTTAATGGCTGACGTGCTAACGAAAAACTTGCCAAAAATAAAGCACCGAAAATTTGTAAATGAAATGGGGCTAAAGTAATCGGTATTGTTTAAAATCAAATTGTAAAATGAATTGTGAGAAGGAGTGTTGGAAATGTATGCACCACATTCAAGGCACAATCCATTTTTCCTTAGTGTGGCAACACTGAACATCGTTGCCATCTGTACATATTCTTTCATAGGTTAAGTTAGTGGTTGCAACGCGCTTGAACAGCCAACACGTATTATTGTATCTTTGGTTAATAAATGCTTTGAACTCAAACCAAACTTTTAATACTTTTCACTCACGTGAATGGAAGCGTCAGAAGCTATAAATGGAATGGCATCATATTTCGTCGTTGGAGGACCATCATCGCTAGCAGCAACATCAAAAGTATAAATAAGGACTCAATTGTGACTAGTAATTGTACTTCACTTGTATCTACTAACCAGGTAGCTCCTTCAAATCTTCTGACTAGAGACTTCCCCAGCTTTAATCGAAGATCTACCGTCAGGTGTTCCCATCTTGAGACTCATGCTATAGCATATCCAACTCAAGCCTCCTCTCCATCTCAGACTTCTCATCCTCGTAAGGTATGTTTCGACTCAATCATAACTCGTAATTCAAATTCATCCAGTAGAACATCAACTATTGGCACTGCTTTTGCTACGACTTTTGCTAACTCTAACTCGGTTAAGAATTCTGTACGTACAGCCTATAACCGTATCGGGTATCGCTCCTAACAAGGTATCCTCAATCAAAAACCCCAGAATTTTTTACCACGATTACGGTGGTATGAGGGGTAAAATAAATAAACTCTTTCTTGACTCCAAATCTTGCCATTTCAACGTGCTTGTCTTCACTGAAACATGGTTAAATAACTCCCATATCAATGAAGAAATCCCTAACAGTACCTGGAGAATCTTTAAAAATGACCGAGACTATGTTTCCACTGGACAATCAAGAGGTGGTGGTGTCTTACTTGCAGTTAAGAACACTCACTCAAGTGAACTTGTAAACTCTTCCTCGCACGAATTGTCCCAGCATATATTTATCCGCGTTTCAATTTATATTGGTTTATTTTACGTCCCACCGAGATCTGACGAACTAGTGTACAATTATTTATGCGAGCAAATATCTTCTTTTATAGCTTCACATAGTGCTGAGGATAAAATTATATTCCTGGGTGATTTTAATCGCCCAAATTTGCGTTTTGTTTCCGATAAGTCTGATGATGGTTTAATACCAGTAAATCTACTTGAGTCTTCTGATTTCAACCTTGTGAGGATGTTGTATGGCCATGATTTGCAGCAGGTTGTTCCGACTCCCAAATGGTAATTGGTTAGACTTAATCTTTACAAATGTTTATGACGATGTAGTGGTTAGCCAAGCAAATGACGCAGAGAATCTCTTTTCTAATAGTCTTCACCATTCCGCTCTTACAGATGAACTTTCCAATACAGATTGGAACATGTTAAGTACATACAATAATAATAGCTTTCACGATAGTATTCACAATTTCCTTGACAATGTCGATTGGACAAATTTGTTTATGTCCCATTGCCTTGATGATGATGTAGCCACGTTTTATACAATAGTATTTGACACGGTCGATAAGTTTGTATCTAAGATAAGAAAAAAAGATAAACTTTCTGAACCTTGGCTTGACAAAACTCTTAAACGTCTGAGAAATCACAGAAACAAACTTTACAGACTAATGAAGAATCAAGTCGACATAAGCCATCGTATTAAAGAAGAATACGATTTAATTGCTTATGAATTCTATACTAAGTCTCACGAAGCGTATGACAGATACATTAAAACTACTGGGGAGAATATAATCCGCGATCCCCAAAAATTTTTGATTTTGTTAATATGAAGCGGAAAACAAGCGGCTACCCCTCTTCAATGTCCACTGAAAATTCGATATTGTCTTCTCCTCAGGAGATCTGCAACTTTTTTGCTGACCATTTTCAAGAAGTTTTTGGTTCAGTTAGCATCCCAACATTGTATCGATTCCCGGGTGCGACTCAAATAATTTTTGCTGAGGATATGACCATATCGAGGAACAAAATATTTACTGCCATTATGGAGCTTGACAGTAACAAGGGCCCTGGACCTGACCTCTTCCCTCCTACTTTTCTGATCAAGTGTGTAAAACAACTGATCTATTCCCTTCATACTATATTCAATAATGCTCTCCCCTCTGGGCTATTTCCTTCATATTGGAAATCTTTTTATATTAGACAAATTTATAAAAGTGGCGATATAAGTTTTATTCAAAATTATAGAGGCATCGCCATTCTATCTGCTATTCCCAAACTATTTGAAAAAATCATCTACTGCAAAATTTCTCCTCTGGTCGACGCTTGACTGAACGAGCAGGAGCATGGATTTAGGAAATTTCGTTCTACTACAACTAATCTTATGGTGCTTGTTTCTGATGTTTTCTGCAAAAATGGAGAAAGGTAATCAAATTGACGCAGTCTATACAGACTTAAGCAAAGCATTCGACCGAGTTGATCACTCCATTTTGGTCCCCAAGCTGAAACAATTCAGAATTGCAGGATCTTTACTAAAGTGGCTTGGCTCCTACCTCCACGACCGCTTGCAATTCGTGAAATTCCAAGGTCTTATTTCTAAGAAAGTCGACGTTAAATCCGGTGTACCTCAAGGAAGTCATCTTGGCCCTTTTCTTTTTAATATTTTTATATCTGACATATCGGAGGTTTTATCTGATATTCCTCATTTACTATATGTGGACGACCTCAAAATCTACCATGTCATCAGGTCACCATCTGACGCTACCTTTTTTCAGTCTAAATTTAACTCTCTAGACCATTGGTTCTCCGCGAACAAGCTCCCTCTTAACATTGCCAAATGCCGCGCAATTAACTTCTCTCGCAAAACTACACGCGTTCATTATACGTACTGCCTCAACAACACGGCACTCAGCAGGGTTGACAACATATTAGATCTCGATGTCATCCTGGATGAAAAGCTCCGCTTCAATCTACATTACGATAGAGTGCTTTCCCAAGCAAGTAAACCAACTTGGTTTCATTAAACGACGAGCCAAAGAGTTTAAGAATCTCTGGGTTACCAAATCCTCATATGTTTCACTCGTGCGTCCTCTTCTTGAATATGCGTGCACTATCTGGAACCCGACTTTCGAAATTCAAGATTTGAGTCTGTTTAGAAGCAGTTTTTACTATTCGCTCTGAGATATCATTTCAACCCTTATGATTTCAGTAACCGACCACCATACGAATATCGCCTTAAATGTATTAACTTGTTACCCCCTGCGTCGAGAAGATTAATGTTACCTGCCTGCTTCAGCTTCGATGTCATCAGAGACGTAGCTAATGTCGTCTATTTGAAAGAAAAGTTTGTGCTCAATTAGCCCTTGAGAGTCACTAGATATCGACGATTGCTTATTGAACCAACACAACACAACATGTGCAGTAAACGAGCCAATAAATAGGTGCTGCAGGCTATTTAATAACATGAGCGAGAACTTTTCCCCTACGATATCTAAAGCAACTTTTGAAAATAACATTATGAAGGCTCTCTCTTCATAGTCTCCTCCTTTCCCCCACCATACTAATATATATGTATTGTATATTTAATTTAAATTTGGTATTTAACTGTAATTCATTTGGTTATTTGTTATTTATTTATTACTTTATTTGTTATCTATTTGTAACTAATTTATTTATGCGTTATTTATTAGTCTTGTATTCATATATAGTTTTGTTTCGTAATTTTATCTATGTACTATTTTATTTTATTCTTCTATACATGTTCACCTTGCTTGGTGAATAAATAAATAAATAAATAAAATAAATAATCAATGGTCCTGGTCCAAGATTAATGCATTCTGTGAATTTGAATTGTATCTGATTATTGATCCTTAGTTCTCGCAAACACTAATTTCAGGTACTAAAATGATAATTTGATGAAACGTTGCCATTCTTGGGCGGTGTGCAATTTTGAAAATTTCAAATTGTCTGTATATACAAAGCATAAAATTAATCAAGCGTTTGTACTTTTTTCTCTCTATATTGATAAAAAAAGTTTTGGAAATTTGGTCGGATTATATTTTTATTTTTCTCTTATAGTAGACACATAAACGTACGAAATCCGACGTGTATATATATATATATATATATATATATATATATATATATATATATATATATGTATGTATATATATATATATATATATATATATATATATATATATATATATATATATATATATATATATATATGTATGTATGTATATATATATATATATATAAATATATATATATATATATATATATATATATATATATATATATATATGTGTGTATATGTATATATATGTACTGCGACTGTGAACTTTTATTGATTTTCGCACGGCTTTAGTACATACGTCCAGTAAAATGTACAATTTAAAATCGTAAATGGTCTGGGGGTTGGTGAGTAAAGCGAGCAGGGGGCGAAGCCCCCTAGTTTAAACAAACAAAAATCAACGGATTCGATAATTTGAAAGATTTATGCTTACATACCTGCCGTAGCAACAGAGTTGCCCGCACATTAATCAAAAAACACAGGGTTTTATTTGCTATGCAGATTAATGTATTCTAATGTACTCTGTGGAAAGATAGCACAATTCGAAATTTTACAAACTTTTTACTTTTACGCGCTTAGCGTCCGTATTAGGCTAAACATGCTAAAAAAAATTATTGTAACCAAAAAAATTATTGTAACCGTTGGGGCATTTCACGTAAAGCGGACAGCGAAAAAAAGTCGAGGTTCTGGATTTCGTTCATATTGTGCATAATGGTACTTCTAGAAGATATGAAAGTGGATGCACAAGTTTTTGTTTCTATGAGGTTTAGTTGCCGAGTTATGGGCTTCTGAATAATTGACGAAATAGATGAAAGGTTTTTTTGGAAGCGGATTCTGAGATTCAAAACAAAATCTAAAAAACATTAAACATATTGATTGGTGTAGAAAATTAGCCGTTCTTTTTAATTTTGAAATTAGATTTGAAAAATATTTTTTTTTCCTGTGTGAAACCGGAAGTAGACACTTAAACTCGTAATTTGAATAATTTGGACCAAATTAATTTTGTTTATTTTTATAACAAAACAAAGCTTAAAGTATACTTATTTTATCATAAAAATTTTAGAATGGGATGGCCAGTAGCTTAGGAGGTAGGTGAATTTCAATACATAAAAGTCGCATGGGGCGTGGTACCGGGAGCTTGATTATGATAGCTAGTGAGTGTGAAAGCAAAATATTTGTAGTAAAACTATTATATATCACTCGTATCACTTACATATAGAAGATAAAATATTAAAAATTGCTAATGCTGATTTACTGATTTAGTGAAAAATAAAGTATGGACAAATGAATTTATTTCTCAATTTTTACAATTTTACTCTCGTTTCTTAAACTAGTTCTTTTTTTTAATATTTAGAGGTGTTTCTACGATCAGTTTTTTCCTGCAGATTCGACATAATTTCTTTTCTGCTAAAATTTTTGGAATTTTCCTTTGGTCTTTAGCCTTCCGATGAAACTTCAAATCGCACTGAGAAAACACATAGCGCCAGAGGCCATAGTTTGTAGACTTCTGGCGCCATGTACATAGTCGATTTGGGGATTGTGATAAAATATAGCGCTACACGCCATATTACATGGCGAAAAGTACATAGGAGCAGACGCTATGCTTATAGCCCTCCATGCCTTGTACTATAGTCCTCCACGCCATGGAATATGGTCCTCCATGCCACGTACATGGCATGGAGGACTATACTGCATGACGTGGAGGACTATAGTACATGGTGTGGAGGACTATAGTGCATGGCGTGGAGGACTATAGTACATGGCGTGAATATTTGCATGTACTATTTTTACCGCCATATGTTACCAGAATCCCGAAAGGTGCCAGAAGTCTACAAATTATGACGTTTTTTCATTGTAGTGTCTTGCATTCGAAGTGAATGTTTGAACTTTTTCTTTTTCAATTCTCACTTCTATTGATGTTACTCAAATGTCACTTGCTGACATTTATACGACCCCTCACACAGTATGGCTGCGAGTTATAATTGAAGACATAACTGAAGCCATATTACATGGCTCATGGTACTATGTAATATAGCGTGTGGGGCCATAATTTCTGCGTCATGTAATTATGGCGCGGGGAGCCATACTGCATAGCTCAGGGTACTATGTACATAGCGTGTGGGACCATAATTGCTGCGCCATGTTACATAGGACCACGCGCTATGTAGATTCTGACATTATGGCGCTGGGAGCCATACTGCATAGCTCAGAGTACTATGTACATAGCGTATGGGGCCATAAATAATGCGCTATGTTACATAGCTCTAGGCGCCATGTGGATTTTTTTCAGTGCGAATGGATTGAAACATCGATAGCCACACGGAGACATAATACACATGATTAAGACTCTTTAACTTATCAACGAAAGTAACAGTCATTGCAAGCGTTGAACAGTAACTCGAAAAATAACGGAAAATTTGAATTAGCTTGGCGTCAAATATATTACAGTGCTTCCCAATAGGGATGATAGGATTTTGAAAGCTCATAGTGGCCATTTTGGATTCTGAAAATCTGACATTAGCTGTCAATTGTGTTTAGTAAGGTTTGCCATTTAATCATAAATAAATTCACGCTTCCACAACGTTTGGAAATTGTCCAAACTTTTTACGAAAAATCAAGAAGTTCGAAAAATTTACAAAAAATCAGAAATCAAGAAAAATCGTGTTTTCGCATGAAAAGCATTTCTGGCTGAACGGCTATGTAAACAAACAAAATTGCCGTTACTGGTGTGAGTCAAACCCACAAGTGATTCACGAATCACCATTCCTCCACCCACAGAAACTCACGGTTTAATGTGCATTTTGGTATGGTGGCATTATCGGGCCGTACTTTTTCAAAAATGCTGAGGGTCGCACAGTTACCGTGAATGGCGAGCGTTATCGTAGAATATTGACCGAATTTTTCTTCCCGAAAATTGATGAAATCGATGTTGATGACATTCTGTTTCAACAAGATAGTGCAACATGCCACACAGCCAGAGTTACGATGGATTTATTGCGCGGACAGTTGGTGATTCGATAATATCGCGAAATGGCCCTCACAACTGGCCACCGAGATCGTGTGACTTAACATCATTGGATTATTTTCTTTGGGACTATGTTAAGTCTAACGTTTATGTCGACAAACCAGCAACTCTTGATGAACTTGAAGCCAACATACGAGCCACTATTGCTGCCATTCCAGCGGAAATGGTGCACTGAGCCATCGAAAATTGGAGCGAGCGTATACACCAATGCAAAAAAGTCTCGGTGGTAATTTGAATGATATTTTATTCAAATCATAAATGGCATACAATTTTCCATCTAATAAAGCTATTTTGCACCATTTTTGGCCGAAATATCCGTATTTTATTTCAATTTCGAATTCTATCACTCTTATTGGGAAACCCTATATATACGCGTCATATATTTTACTTAGGTTTTTATGGGAAAATAAAACCTTTTTCAAATAAGAGATGGCGTAACTAATCACATTTCAATATCAATTTTTGTTTTTGAGCCAACTAGTTGTCCTAAGCAAGCTCTCGGTACCACGCCCCATGCCACTTGTATGTATTGAAATTCACCTACCTCCTAAGCTACTGGCCATCCCATTCTAAAACTTTTATGATAAAAGAAGTATACTTTAAGCTTTGTTTTGTTATAAAAATAAACAAAATTAATCTGGTCCAAATTATTCAAATTACGAGTTTAAGTGTCTACTTCCGGTTTCACACAGGAAATACAAAATATTTTTCAAATCTAATTTCAAAATTAAAAAGAACAGCTAATTTTCTATACCAATCAATATGTTTAATGTTTTTTAGATTTTGTTTTGAATCTCAGAATCCGCTTCCAAAAAAAACCTTTCATCAATTTCGTCAATTATTCAGAAGCCCATAACTCGGCAACTAAACTTCATAGAAACAAAAACTTGTGCATCCACTTTCATATCTTCTAGAAGTACCATTATGCACAATAGGTATGTTCCCGTACTACGATTAATTGCGATTAATCGCGATTAATTGCAATGAAGCTGTTCCCGTACTCCGTTTTACTGAAAACTGAAAATTTCCCCTCTTTCAGTAAAATTCAGTAGGGTCTGAGCTACTGAAAAATACTGAAAAGTGTCAAACGGTGTGGTGCGAGTTAATAGTTTCAAATGTGCGCGGCAAGCAACATTTATTTTGCGTAATGTTGCTATAAAGGTCGAATATTTTTGTGGCCATAATTTATTACCGCTTAGGATGACTTAATAATCACTATTGTTCTCCCAAAAACCGAAAACTGACACCTTCGGTTGTCAATTTTCAGGAAATACAATGAGATCGTTCCCGTACTTTTCATGAAATTCCCCACCACATGATTCAGGAAAATTCAGTAAAATTCAGTTACTGAAAGTACGGGAACAGACCTAATATGAACGAAATCCAGAACCTCGACTGTTTTTTCACTGTCCGCTTCACGTGAAATGCCTCCCTTACCAGTTTTCCCTTTCTATACTTAACTTTTCCGTGACACGGGGGTGATGCCTGACGGCACATGACTGAATAACGGCACATGACAAACTATAAATAGAGTGCCCTTTCACTTTCATTGCAATGAGTCTGCTAATAGATTGCATGTGCCGGAAACGAGTATGTTTATTTAATTTAATGAAAATAAATTATTCCCATGCTGGGAATGATACTACTACTACTACTTTTTGATGTACCCGTTGAATTTATTTAGAATTCCTATCGGATCAATTGATTAGTATTTAACAAACATTCAGATGCTGACGCCAGATAATGAACAGAGCAGAATAATTGATTTACAGCATGGTGATTTCATCTTCGAAAAATTTTACATTCTGTGATAACCTGCTCCGTAGATAAACTGTAAACATTGGATTGGATCGTATATGTATGTACTTGAAAAATTCGGCATAGAGCAAACGCCTTTTTCGAAGTAATAACAGGCAGTTTGAAACGAGACATTTATTCGAGATGCACGTGATTTAAGTATCTTTACAATGATTTTTTAACATAGATACTTAAAACGAAGGCAAACGAAAGGTTTCTTTTGATGTCGAAAGTTCTATTAGCAATATAAGTCGCCGGTTTACTTTCAAAATCAACTTAATTCGCTTTCAATCAATAAACCGTTACCTTAATATTGACAATATTATTATTCAAGTTAATTCCCCAAAAAGAGTTGTTCGTATAGTAATTAAACATTCGTGCTTATGGGGTATTGTTACTTAGCAAACGTTTTGTTTATTCATGTTGAAGTGGATTTATTATATGACTTGCCAGATTACTTTCGATTGCAAACTTATAAGCTGCGACCTCGAGTGCTGCGGATATTTATAATGATACTATCTGGGGGTATATTTGATTAAGTTCTGATAAGAATATGTTTGCAAAGCATTTTATAAATTTTCACGGTTTACTCAGACTTTTCATGATACGCGTGATCTTCATCGGTTTATTTATCGTGCGCCATGAACTGTGCTTCATTTTTAATAGGAAGTCAATTCACCAGACGATCATCCCACACGCAATATACTAATTGCGGTACACCTACGTAAATAAAAAAAACTGCACAGCCGTGTCTATACTTTTTTCTATCGAATTCATGCAAAGAAACAACAATATTAATTAATTACAGAGTTCTAGTCTATATTTGGAATAAAAAAATTAAAATTTTGCGTGTGTTATTGTTCGAAATGGAATTAAAGTCATTGAAACATGGCGTGAAATGTCATACAGTAACTTGAAAAAGTCTGCGTACACTATGAATATGTAAGTGAAAGCTCAAAAATAGAACAAATTATTTAAATTTTTTAATAGACGGTAGTGTTTTTGTTGAAAATACTAAACAAATGAACGCTCTTTCATATATTTTGTAAAGCAAAACATTATTTAATTCGTTTTAATACAAAATTGGACATAAAAAAGAATGCGCAGAGGTTCAACATAACAAAATTATAAAAGAATTCATTATTAATATTTTGTAGGATATCCTTGCCTATGTGTAACTTCTTTTAACCAATTTTTCACTGACTTCCTTGAGTTTGCAGTAAATTATCTATTATCCAGTCACTTATATCTCATCGCAGTTTTTCCCATAGATACTCCATAGGATTTAGGTCAGATGACTGGGAAGGTGTATGTAATTAGCGGGGAACATAATTCATGAGCCATAGTTTCACAATAGTCGGGTTTTTTGCACCTCTATCGAGTTCGAGCTAGGCCAGTAGCATTGAAAAGAACAACAAAATCCTGCCTCCGTGATCTTCCTGAGACGGATTATCTGGTTAGCAAAATCGTTTTCGTAAAAGCCTACTGATCCGCTCATTTCAAGATATCGTGGTTTCAAATTTTACTATTTTTAAAAATTCAAAAACAGTATGCGCAAGCGTAAACATATTTACGCTTGCACATACTCATACTCACAATGGAATCCTTATGATCGTTTGAGATGTATTGAAATTTCACTCCGAAGCAAGTTTATAAACAAATGACGATTGAATTGTAACAATTCAGCGCAGACGTTCACTTGCACGTAAAAGGCCTGCAATCAATTTAATTCATTTATCATAAATTCGATGAATTTATGGAACAGTCGTGCTAAACTGAATGTACTTAGTGACTTTTAGCAAGCTAGCAGAACGAGAATTCCTCTTAGAAGTGTTTTTGTTCGGGGACTTCAGGCTGACGTAATGCAAGCTGGTTGATATTGATTTTAGCGATTGTTATTGAAATTCAGCAATAATATTTTCATGATATATTTACATACCGTATTTATTCATGTACACAAATACCGATCTTATGACTTTGACTGTGGCCCAATTTTATGGTGGAAGTACGTCGTAGCGTTTGAATATTGATCAACGATATGCATAGCTAATCGAAAACAAAGAACTGAATCATTTTCACTAACACGCAAGGATAAAAAAAACAAGTTACTAGGAGAAAATATTGTGAAAGATTTTGGTCCTCGATTCGTTTGACACTTTGGGTGCAATAGACAGTTTAGTCCTTTGGGATTGAATTGCATGAAAAACCAAATCACTGAAAAAAGATGTACGAGAAATTCTGATCCGAAGAGTTGACAATTTCTTCGCTCAGGATCTTTATGTAATCGTTGATTCTTCGACTAACAAAGTGTATATTCATCTTTTTTCGGTAGCATATTCCTCCCACGACGTTTTCTCGAAAACAATTCTTCTTTCCTCAGATCATGAAAATAATGACGAAAGCTGTCAGTACCGTTGAGGCAAAACCTCTTTTCATCAGTAAAGACAACGTTTCTGCAACGCATTTTCCAGCTTTAATGGTCTGTTGCAAACGCCAAGCGGCCATCGCGGTTAGGGATGAACCAATCCGACCGGAACTGTTAAGAAAACCTAATAATAATTCGGAACTGGTTGGAACGGTTCCAATCAATAGTTCTTAACAGTTCCAGTTCCGATCAAACATCAAGCGCTAGCGATCATTCAAGCTGTGTACCATGATACATATTGAGCACGGAACCGATATGAAATTTGTAGCAATTCAGTTCCGATGTACCGTATAGCTGGAACTGGAACTGGATTTGGAGCTGTTAATGATCGTATCTATACGGTTTGGACATGATTGTTTTATATAGAACGATTTTTATCATAGATCGAAGATTGGCATGAATGCGATCACTGTATTATCGATTATAGGTGCAAGTTGTTGATGCATTGATCGGCTGTTTTCTTCATTTGTGTGCTATTTGAGTTATATGTGGGTATTTATACTTGCTTTTAAGTAGGTACTTACAATGTTTTTATTGTGCATTCAGTGACTGGGACTACACGTATTACATGCTACAAAGACTCTTGGATCTTGGAGTCCTAATAAAAAGAACCAGTAATTGAAAAAATACCATTATTTACCACTGAAGAATGGCAAATTGCACGAGATCTGTGCATTGTTCTAGAAGCATTTGACTGTGTAATTCCACGTTTGGGGTTAATTTAATCAAGCTGTGAGTGATAGCACGTCATACGGTGAGATTTAGTGCCTCCGCACACGGGTCGACATTCAATCGACTCGACTGCGACTCGAAACGTCATAGGCGTCACTCTCGAAGTAGGCAATTGCATCCGCACACGGGTCGACATGCAATCGAAGCGACTGCGACTCGAACTCGAAACGGGTCGTTTTCTACGCGAAGTTTTGACAAACAAACAATAGTATATATTATTTATTTATTTATTTATTTTACGAAACAAGGCAACATGCACAACAAGAAAACATAATATAAATCTAAAATACAATTAATCATTATAAATATGAAATAAAAATTGTCCGTAAAAAATATTTCAATGCATCACAAATTTTGTAGCAGTTACTCTACATTATTTTAATTAAATTTAGGCTAATAACGATGGAAGCTAAGCGGGTTCGGATGTGGAATGGGCTTTGGACCAGTTATTTTTGAAGTTTGATTTGGTAATCCCCGAAGAGTAGTGGCTGCTTATAGAATTGAATATTCCACAGCACCTATGAATGGGCTTATTATATGAAAAGTAGTGTGCTGAATGAATTCATTGAGCAGATTTGCAAATCTGGTGCGTCTTGGTCGGTTATTGAAACTAATTTTACTAGAGAGATCTCCAATAATATTATATACTTGTATGTTATTAGTATATGTCGCTTTGTCACGTGTAACTTATATTCACCCACTATGGATTACTACAAGTAATAATGATCCGACCTTTATTGAATTCGATATGAAGCACTTCCATTAATATTCTGACAAGCATGTCCCAGGGTCCAACTAAATTCAATAGCTACACGCCTCTCTTCCACACTCTAAGCGCAAAATTCCTATCCTCGCAGATGGCACTGCTATATCATCTAAGAATGTCAATACCAATCGAATCATTAGCCATTGGCAGCAACAACTAGTGTTCACTAAAACCTTCTCCAGTAAGTGGAAATTCATCCTGAAAAATTGCAAGCTTGTTTCTTTGTTAGGAAACTATATTATAAACACTTCGCTGTTGCTTGGTGCTAAAGTGGAATTATTTTTGCGGGATGATTAAAATTGAAAATTTTATTGAACTTTTTTTTTGTCGAAGTGGTTTCGAAAGTATACACTGATTCTCATCAGATACCAGCTCACACAAACTCAATTGTTTTGCGTTTTGCGGAGATGTTAAAATTTGTCACAACTAACGTGAATACAAATTACTGATTTCCAACTGCAAGTGGTCACATCAGTCAAGTAAGCACTGTAAGCTGGAGTCTGATGAGAATCAGTGTATACGTTTGAAACCATTTTGTCAAAAAAAAAAAAAAAAAAAAAAAATCCAATAAAATTTTCAATTTTATTCATCCCGCAAAAACAATTCCACTTTGATTCTGCTTTCAGCGGCTTATTCCGCAAAACGATCGAGTTTCCCGTATCAATTATGCTCTGCTTTATCTATGCTGATTTATAGACAAGAAGGGAACCTTGATCACAAATCAAGAACCTTTATGAGCATATAGGTGCAACTATTTTGTGGCCAACATAATTAAAATATATATAGGAAAATTTCATGTATACAACATTACAATATGTAACATTACATTATGCAAACGTATAAAAAAATACATACGTGATACGTTATCAGAAACACTAATAATTTTCAAAGAACTAATCATAATAATACATAAAATAAAATAACTAATAATGCATACATTATAAAAAAAAACACTCATATATTTCGAAAAAAAATATCACGCGTCTTGCTCGACTTTTCCGGTTCCAAACACTTCGAGCGAGACGAGTACCTGTCGAGTCGCAGTCGTACCGAGTCCGAGTCGAGCACAAGTCGACCCGTGTGCGGGTCTCCATTCATTTACATTGGAAATCGCAAGGAGTTCGAGTTCGAGTCGCAGTCGAGTCGGTTGAATGTCGACCCGTGTGCGGAGGCACTTAGAGACAGTGTCTTTTGAAACTTAATTCATGTTATTTTTTAGGGATAATTGAACATTTCGCAGTACTTGAAATAAACATAGATTGACATGATTGCATGTTAGATTAAAATGAAAAATCAGTAATGTGGCGGCATGTTGAGTATAGTTGCTACTTCAGTGCTATGTGAGCGTCTTAACAAATGAGCACCGAATGAGGAAAGCTAAAATGCTCCTCTTTTTAAACTGTAATTATGTATAATAATTTAAGGTCAACTATATATCTTTTTTTCTTCTAATTTTTCCTGTTTGATCCTCTTTAATATATATTGTAGTGATTAATCTAATGTTAAGTGTTAAGAAAATGTTTGCTCTAATAAATGCAGATTAATTTAATAATTGGAATATTACAAAAGAAGTGGTACTGGAACGGATATCGGAACTGGTTCCAGAAGTGGAACGAAACAACTGGAACCAGTTCTTCAATTATTACGGATTATCCCATCCATTTTCTTCCTAACCTCGTCCGTTATAAGTGCTCTACTGAGGCAACTACAGCTGGCAAGTCCTCAGTTTCTGGTCAACGTTAGAAATTCCCGCTGCTGTTGCGATTTCTCTTGTTGTTGCCGTCAAATTCTATGCTTCCCTTAGTAGCACACGCCGGTTAGCTGTTGTTAAAGTGTACTTTTGCCCCGGTACGTATCTTTTGCCGTAGTGTTCAGGATCTTTCAAATAATTTGAAATCACTGTACAACTACGTCTCAATAGCTGGGCAATTTTTCTGATGATTTTCTGACGCATCCTTGCAGTATTCTGTATTTCCGCCCTATTAGCCTGTTTTTCCGATCCCATAGATTATTTAATGGCTCACAATATTCAAAAACGAGTTAAATTATCTTTTGGCACTGAACTTCAACTAAAAACTGATATCTTTGATCGAAATTCCTTGAGTTTTTTAGCATGTCTTAACCAGTTATACCTACCTAAAGGTCAAAAGGGAATTTCCAAGTAGATAATAGAGGCGACAGGTTCGCAAAAGTTGACATTGTTACGAAATGTGATTAACATTATTTAAGAGTAATTAAACGAGTACCTACAGAACAAAATAATCTCTAAACTTAATTCTGTCTCAGCCATTTGTCGCGGAGTGTAGACAGCATTGAACAACAAAATCGATTAGAACCGATCAAATCGATTTTATTGTTCAATGACCTTCTATCACACTTCTGCTTGATCTAATTCTTTGCTCGCTACTTTGTTACGAACATTGAAAACAGATGACAAATTCGTCGCGTTGCTTGACTGGAATCTCTCTTGTGAAATACGATAGAAAAGCTTCAAAGATACTAGCTATACAATGTACTTGTTCACTGTCAACAACTTCTGAACGCAAAGATTTCGTAAGTTGCGCCGGGGCGAGCTGTTTCCAATAGAAAAATGTTCAGGCCCGAGAATGGCACCCCAAAGAACAGATAGCAAAAGAAAACAAAAGGCACGAGAGCCGGCGCTCACTCCTGTTATCTGTGTAAAGTCTCAATTACACTCTCCCCGAGACATGGCAAACGTTGACGAGCCGAGAGTGTAAATGGTCTCCTCGTCTATTCTTACCTCAGAACATAGAGATCTAAGGAAATGAAACAAGCGTATACATATACGAAATTTAGTGAAGTAATTTTACTACAAAGGTAAAATCTATAAATAGAACAAATCGAGAGAATTGCTACCTCAGATATTCCCCTTGGTTTCCCCGATACCTGAGCTTTTGTTGTTGCTGAAATAGTAATTGTCAAATTCGCGTGCACATGGCCAACTATTTTTCTCTATCTATCTCACTCTATCTTTCTGTTCGGCATAGCTAGTGAATGTCAAATTCGCTTACTACTACTAACGCTCAGCTTAGGCAAATTGCTTCACTTCTCACTGCCATTTTCATTTCCTTATATCTGTCTCTTCTAAGATTCTCACTTGTTTTTTTTCATGGCAAGCACAAGTGTGTAAATGGCTTCCTCGTCGGCTCTCGCCGGTTTTATGAGGGTATTATGAGCGTTTTATGGGGATGTCTGAGTGTTTATGACGGTCTCATCTTACCTCGCGGCCGCTCGAAATGATATCGGTTTTACGTATCGAATCAAAGGGATTTGAAAATAGGTCTGGTACTGGCTCCGATGATATTTACAAACCTATTTGGTTTGCCCATGCAAACATGGGCAAGATGCATCATATCGGACAAAATGCAACATATCGGACAAGATGGATGGGTACAAAGCACACTGTTCGAATATTTGTAGACAAATTTCTAAACAGAGAAAATGCTACCTTGCTACACGATGTTACCAGTTAAGTTTCACACCATGCAGAAGAGTGCGAAGATTAAGTGTACAAATATGCGTATCCTTTCATAAAATAAGCTATCGTTACCTTATGTTTTGCCAAACGTCTCGCAGACTATTCTGTCGTATTCAGACACGAAACGGTCGCCATGTATGTAATTAGGGCATTAAGTGTAGCGGCACCAATATGGAGACAACAGCTTTTGCAAGCGATTCCCAACCAATGAAAAACAGGTGAATTTGAAGTGGAATTGTTTTTGCGGGATGATTAAAATTGAAAATTTTATTGGAATTTTTTTTTTGACAAAGTGGTTTCGAAAGTATGCACTGATTCTCATCAAACACCAGCTCACAGTGCATACTTGACTGATGTGACCACTTGCAGATGATATACGTTGTCTATGCTGAATTATAGACAAGAATGGAACCATGATCACAAATCAATAACCTTTAGGTGAACTTGCATCGTTCCAAGTAAGCAGAAAGTTTGCTGGTTTTAATACTTTTAATGGTTTTAATGGGATAACAAAGGCAGAATATGTGACTTAGATCCAATGGTGGCGATGGTAATTAATGCAATCTTTAATTTTCTTTTACTCCCAAACTACCTCAACAGGGAAATAGTGGGGCTCCAAATACAGGTCTTGAAGGAAAACAGGCAATATATTTCTCTTAGCTTATTACCTTTGACGAGGGATGAGATAGGAAACTCATCTAGGACAATCATCCAACAAAACGAACCTCAAGGCTACTAAAAACGTCTGGTAAAAAAGCAAATGTGGGCTGCGGCAAACCGCTGTCAAAAAATTAGAATGCACTGTTTTGTATGGTAATGCGCACAATGCCTGCGGCCAAATTTGCCGCAGCGGCAGAATTTGCCAAATTTCTAATTTTGCCGCATAGCTAGCGGTGATACCAACCGTAGGTTGGCATCAACACTAGGTTCAATTAAGTCTACTTGAATTAGGTTGAATGGTCTGGTGGAAAAGATAAGCGATGGCTGATATATATTTTGATAAGCCAACCTAATCCTCGTACAACAGGATTTAGCAATACAAAAGAAAAAAAAATGAATTTGGTTGGTGCATTGGTTGCATTGACAGCGACATTGTCGCTGCATTGTGGCTCACCAAATTCAACTGCGGCATTGTACATAGAAACACGCCTCCCCCTGCGGCAAAATCGTTGTATTGTGATTAACGCAAATATTAGCCATAATGCCGCAACGCGAGCACGCTAGCAAAAAAGCACAAAAATTCAATGTAACTTGCAGCTCTATGAGCTTGAATTAAATTTCATTGTTGTGGGTAGGTGGATTAACGATAGCTGCAAAATGAAACAAACATCATGATCTAACGTTTGTTAATCTATCGTATTATTTGTGCTATTGCGCAAGCTTCGTGGCATTTATGAAATAAATACTCATTTTTAGTGTCTATGTCTTCGAGCGGATTTTTTTTATTACACAGCTTAAAATCGCTAACCCGAGGCATTGACAGTTAAATTTGAAATCTTTATACGAAAGCCACAATGAACAATCGCATGCAATGCTACACGGAAAAAAATTTTAGTATATTTTACCCAATTTTATGTAGCACTTATCCTATAGTGTATAGGGTACATATGGACAGTGACGATTTATAGTATTCTTAGACATAGTTGCATAGTAGAACGCTATGAGATATTTTAATATAGTTTTATGGCTAAAGCTTCCATAAGCTATAGGACTTTCGTCTGAAAATCTTGGCGAAAGTAGAGATACACGAAAGTTTTTCTTACAATATTTTATTTGAAAGCATGCAAAATTATTTAAATTCCAAAAACTAAAACATGTTAAACTTTCCCATGTTTCCTTGAACTAATTGCCCGGAAGCATAGCCTCAATTGCCAGTAAACATAGCCACTGCACTGCATCTAATTAGTCTAATTTCTGAAAACACTGCATACTGGATCAGTTGGCATTTGTTTGACAGTAGCTTACCGGGCAAGAGCAATTTAAATTTTGGTGATAATTTGGTTTGAAGCATTAGAGTGAAAATGGACGAGAAATTAATTGAGCAAGTGCGAGAAAAATCATTTTCATATGATAAAAGAGAAAGTAAAGAGGAGAGAAAAGAGAAAAGAAAAAAATATATGACTGCTTTCAATGTATTTGACAATGCGTACACTGCTTCGACACTGCACTGCATCGCAATGTACTTCATTTACATACATACATTTATTTACATACAACGTCATACAGCGTAATATAAGGACTCCACATCATAACATAAATATGAATTATATCGAACAGCGAACTGAACACCGAAAACACCAATTTCTGTTTATCACTACACTACAACCGTTATTCCTGGAAACGAAATTCAAAAAAGAGAAATCACTAGGGTTCAAGCGCATATGCACATCGCAATTAACAACGCATGTATAAAAAAAGCTATTCAAATAAGTAAAATTTTGCTATGTGGCATATGAAACTTCTATGATAAGATAGGAGACAACACTTAGAACGTAGACATAGCTTAAGGGGGTAGTACCGGTTAGAATGCTAAAAAACAGCCTAATTTTCAGTATTTTTTTTCACCTCCTATATTTTATATACATTTTAAAATTTGCATGGGTAAAATACACGTTTTGAAGGTTACAAAAGAAAAAGTTTTTTATTTTTTTCATTTTTCTACTTATTCATAGAGGGCGCCAAAGTTGACATCTCGAAAAATGCCTCGTCATACTGCGGACAGATAATATCAGGAATGAAGAATCTGAAACAAAAAAACCAAACCGCATTTTAAAGAGGAATGTTTCTTACGTGATAATCTACCACAATATTTTTAAAAAAATGGTCGAAAAAAATGGCCGTTGTTTGAAAATATTTTTCGTAAAATCGTTATTTTTTCACTTTGTTTCACTTGCCAAATTTTTTTGGGTTAATTTTTGGCCTATATTGTGGTAGATTACCACACAAGATACTTGAATAAAGTAGTGCACCAAATTTGACTTAAATCGGTTTGACCAATCCGGAGAATAAGTGTCCGCAGTTTGAAAAAACGTCATTTCGAGAAAAACGCGTTTAAAGTTTTTTTTTCCATTTATTTATTGAATATTATTTACAAAATATGTTTTTATCACCTACAATTGCTCAGGCTGTAATCCTTGGACCATACATAAGTATTCTTGAGTCCACATAAGCCAGTTGCTCTTGCAGTTGGGCAGTTTTTTTTTGCCAAACGCGCTTCCTTTGCCGCTTTTTCTGCCTTACTTATGCGCTCTTCATCTTTTTTTTCGCAGTAATTAAAAGCAGCGTTCTGCCGTAAACTGCCGTAACTTCTTTATTTTTGGGAATATCTTAATAAAATTTTGAGACGTGATTTCTGAAGATATAATAAATTGAAAAATGCAAAAAAAAAACTGATTTTTTTCAAAATTATCACCGGTACGACGCCTTTAAGTACTATATATAACTCGGAAAGTACGTGATTTGCGATATTTCCCCACTGATTGCGAGAAGTAGATATCAACATCCAGGTCCACGTTGAAAAAAGACAGAAAGTACCCCACCAAGATAAGACACGCCCCCTTTATGTTTCTCATTCCCACTAGGTAATATACATGTGTTTTGCCAAAGAGACTATTTTAACGAATGGCAATTTATGCAATATTGATTTTCTGAAAACCTATTAAATAGCAAGTGATAAAACCTATAAAAATGGCAATTGATAAGATAGTTAACGCGGAATACTACTTTCGATACCATTTGGCGAGTAAAAAGAATATCTCCGACACTTTTATTCAATCCACAACAGAGATTTCGTTTGTTACTCCGATGGGATTATACGCGCGCCAACACACTCTCACCTATCAGCTAACACGGATATATCCATTCTCACCTGTCGTTTGAGAGTGTCTTTTCTCACTTTTGCATATGATAAAGTGAACTTATTTTGGTTTTGGTTCTTCTTAGGTGCCAGTTAGGAGGCCCGGCAGCTCTGCTCGCTAAGACGTCAGGCCGAAAAGCGGCGTGTTACGGACCCTGCGGGTTCGAATCTCGCCAGTGCCATGGCTGTAAGTGTGAATGCGTGTGATTGTCTATTAGAGTGGCAAATGGGCCCAAACTGTTG
This sequence comes from Nemotelus pantherinus, assembly GCA_963978885.1. NCBI lineage: Eukaryota > Metazoa > Arthropoda > Insecta > Diptera > Stratiomyidae > Nemotelus > Nemotelus pantherinus. The sequence continues at coordinate 83,510,408 of OZ022266.1, read as the reverse complement.
GCCTAATGCTGGCCGCGTTCCCGCCAGCCTCACCTAATCTAGGTACCAGCTGATGGTAAATCCTTCACTCCCTGCCATTCTCTTCCATCAGGCAAATATCGCACAATACCGTTCTTTCCATGCTATTTATTAGTTCTTATGCTATGACGTAGATACAACATTAGATCAGAAGCGTTACGATATCTTTTGCAATGGATACTATATATATTGCATGGTTGAAATTATTTTAATAATATGAACAATGCATGTAAAGAAAAGTAAATTTTGTCGTTATTTATTAGGCAAGCGACCATACACTTTTCTGTAAACATAACCTTTTAATATGTACTTGGAAGCCATTACACATAATAAGATATTCTTAATGTTGCTATGAAAAATACATTTAAGTATAATGCGGTTGAACATAAATTGTGAACCTTTACAACGAAATAATGCATTTTTTCCCAAATTCAGTGTTACAAAATTATAGGAATATTAACCAAGAACATTTTTGCTCAGTGTACGGCTCAATTACTAAAGTTGTGTTTAATGAGCTGCTCCAGGTTGAGCTAGGCTGAGATATCCAAATGTGTTTCATGAGCAATTCGGCTGCCCGAAGTTGACTCTCCTCTAAGTTGAACTACAACCATTTAGAGCACGATATCTGCTCTCCCTTCTTTGGTAGAGCATGTTCAGGCAACCAACCAGCTGTTTGTCAACTGTCACGGAATCGAATTTCAACAAAAAATTATGACTAAAGTACAGTTTTTTATTAGTGAGTTGACAAGTTGAACTTCTAATAAGCGATTAATTTTGAGAATTGCCTCTCAATTGCTCTAACTTGCTCGACTTTTTTTGACAGCTTCTTCATTAAGCGCATGCAACTAATATATGTATGAATATTTCTTTTTTGAATTATGTTATTCTATTACATTCGATTCTTTGAAATGTTTACAACGCAGCCGTGCCAATCAATCAAAAGAATAGGAATCATCATGCTTTTGTACAATATTTTAAATTACCGGTAAATTATCAATAAATCCCCAACAAGCTGTACAAAAATTCGTTTACATCGGAATCTCAATTTTATCGCTTCATTAAATCAACATTTCTCAAGCTTCCTTCGAAATAATACTGACTGATAAGATTACTCCGTCTGATAGCAATGTCACCATACCGGTGTTTTATGACCTTATCTAATGCAATGTCGCTGTGCTATTCATGGTAGAAGTAGATCGTCTTACATACTCGGCTGATACATTATCGCTTCGCAATGTATTTACTCAAATGGTTCGCAAGCTACATATGTTTTATATTTATATTCAGCAACGTTAATGTGAACGTAGGTATCAACAAAATGTTTTTTTTTTTAACCCGTTCATAGTAAACATTGGCGAAATTTCACTATCCATGCAAACCCAAACAGTGAAACATGGAAAATATACACAAAATGTAAATATCAACAACGGCGATTTTGCTTCTGTGTCGAATGAAACATCCAGTAAGCAATATAATAAATCTTCTCAATAACAAAGCACGTGTTCGATAGACATAGAGACTGACATTACCGGCAGAATGATGGTCTGGTGATGTCATCTTAAATAAAGTCATGGCTCCTGCAACAAGTTTACCAACCTGTTCAGTGCTGCTTTCATTGGTGCTGCTCCACAGTATTTTTTTCTAAGTTATGCTTCGTTAATTTTAAATTTATGCAAAGTGCTTATTATCTTGAAACTTGTATCGCTAGAAAACCTGAGTCTCAGAAGAAAGATAACAGACGCATACATTGATCTGTTGATGCGCCGCATTTCTGTTATGCAATCTTTTGGACAGAAACGCAGCTCGTTGGAAAAGCTTAATCACTTTGTTTATTTATCAATTAGAAATCCATCGAAAGCGATTCACAGAGCACTGTTTGTGTTGTGTAATTATTCATTTTATTCGTTCGACTCACGTGATTGCCAAGGTTCGTTAGGCGTGAAGCGAGCACATAAAGACTGGATTTAATGTTTCCATTAAACAATATGATATTTGAGAGATAATGACCGCATCTTGTAATAACTTTTATTGAAGCAACTAGAGGATCATTTTAGAGTTATATTTGTTAGCATGTCAAAACCACGAGTGCAGGAAAGTCATGTATTTTGGTTTTCGAATTATAATGATGATGTAAAGATTTACACTTGAATATATTCTTACATAAATACACTTCACTTCACACACAATCCCCAACAGTAGAACAGTACACTAAAATAGTTTATACCACCATCTGTCCCCTTATCATCTCTCAGTTTCAATCATTTGAATTGCAAGTGCCGTATTCATGCAGTAAAAGTAAAGCAATCCCACGACAACCCTCGTACGGGTCTAGGGGTTGAAGCTGGTAGAGAGCTTCATTACAATTTTTTTTTAATCATTGTGGATACGAGTGTGGAGTCATTAGTTCCACGACTCACTTTACCCCTGATTTAATTCAGGTACCTAATCAGAGCTAGGTGAACTCAAAGCTTGGTGCGCGGACCCTTGTCCGAACCTGGATTCGAACCAGGGACCCCACACGCAAGAAGCCAGTGCTCTACCCACTAGGCTACTTCATGCAGACAAGAGAGTAACATTAATATTAATCATAAATCCAATTACTCGTCCGTTTCTGTTACCCTTTCAGCTTTCATATTGACCCAGCTCACTACCAGCTTGCCATCTTTTGCTGCTTAACCTGTTCATTGGGAGCTAAGATATATCTCGTAGTCTGTGTGCCATCAGTTTGAATTGATTGCATTGGTCACACAGGAAGTAGTACCCTGTGGTTTTCTGGAGCATTACTTATAGTCCGGGGAAATCTAACATGGTGCTTCGGAAAAATTAGGGGAAAGCTGAATTTTGGTGTGAACCTTGGTACTGGCGTGTTGAACAAAATGTCAAAAGTCCCCATCGATCCGAGTGCTGCGTCGCTTTTTATACGGGGTCAAAGGTCACCAAAAGTGACCTTTCCTATATTTATCTAAACATTTGTTACTAACAGCATCCTCTTTCTCAACGGCATGTTGATATTATCCGATTTTGGTTACGACTTGGCATGTTTGTGCGTTTGTTTTTCTATATTTAAGAGGCGCATAGAAAAAACATATAAATAAACTTATCTACCAGACTCCAGGGTAGGTGGAAAAGTGTGCTCCGAAAAGTTCCCCCCTCCCCCTTTGCCATAAAATGGTATCCCTGAGCATCCATCCCAAATCTTCAGAAATGAGCTCGTTGCCTGCTCTTTACACACTGTTAAACAAGATAGGATCACTTTTTGGATCACTTTAGGATCACTTGACATCGCAGGACCAGCCCTACATCCAAACCCTTCCCACACCCTACCCACCCCCGCAAACGAACCACCCCGAAATGCCCGGTTTTTTAGTTTTTTTTCCATTCCGTCTTATCCCATGAACGATCAGGGCAAGGTCACGTAATTTCAGGTGCAAATTGGTTTCGAGACATATCATGTCCCTTTGGCGCTATGCAGTCATCACAGGATTGGTAAAAAAAAACTGATTATTCGGGGATAATCTGCATCGGATTGAGCTCCTATAATGTCAAGAATGAGCGTTTATAGAATTATGCCATGATATTATCTTGCTTTTTCATGCTCCTAGGCCCATGATATGTCACAAAACCTATTTTCACCTGCAATTTTGTTGTTTTGTCCTGGTCTTTCGTGGAATATCCCATAAATGATGCCGCAATACAGTTTTTCCGGAGAAGAGAGTAGCGAACAGATGTCCCTACAAGTTTTATGGCAAAGGGGGGCGGGGGGTGGTGGCAACTTTTTGGAGTACATTTTTCCACCTACCCTGGAGTCTGGTAGATAAGTTTGTGTACATGTTTTTTTTATGCGCCTCTTAAACATAGAAAAACAAACTCACAAACATGCCAAGTAGTAATCAAAATCGGATAATATCAACATGCCGATGAGAATGAGGGTGCTGTTAGTAACAAATGTTTAGATCAATATATCTCAAAAACGGTTATGGTTACAGGAAAAAGCTAAATCTTTTTTGTTGGAATTTTTTTAAGCTACAAATTCGTCGTACATTGTTTTTCTGAAGACGTGACCGTTACTGAGATATTTAGAAAAGGTCACTTTTGGTGACCTTTGACCCCGTATAAAAAGCGACGCAGCACTCGGATCGATGGGGACTTTTGACATTTTGTTCAACACGCCAGTACCAAGATTCACACCGAAATTCAGCTTTCCCCTAATTTTTCCGAAGTTTCGCCTTTTCTATGTCGGATTTCACTGGGCTATTAAGCAATGCGCGAGCTAGAGAGACCCAGCTATGAATTACTTCGGTAGTTCAATCGATGAAGCATTTCATTGTTTCTGGTCTTTACACTGGGACTCGATTAACAATTTACTCTGCAATTTCCGATTGCAACGACTGTCAAATTTATGGTATGCAATCTGTGCGTGGGCAATTTCATGGCATGCAATATCATTTCGAAAATGCCTCTGAGCGAGAGAGATGTGCGCTGTATCTGAGCGTCAAATGCTTTTAAGGAGTTATTTGAAGTGCAGAGCGAAGAAATTCCCCAATTTCCCAGCATTTCATACTCTGTTGAATATTTTCATTGCTCAACGAAATCAAAAAATCCCTTTGAATTCAGAATCCCTACGCAAAATAAACCAGGCCCACGGTTCAGCGCCATTTTGAAATCAAGAACTGTCAAAATATTGCAAGGCGGATTGCCGAGCAAATTGCATACCATATTGCCTGCCATTTATGGCAGACCATAAAATATTGCATACCATAGGCTGCCTCCACTGGCAATTTCAAATTTCATGCAATGGGAAATTGCTAGTGGAGGCAGCCTGTTACGATCAGCAGCTATGAAAACAATCGAACATACCGAACATAGCCATGCTACATTGTAGCATGGCTCGTTTTATCAACTCTAAGCTTTTCTGAGAGATATAAGGAAATGAAATCAGCATGAGAAGTGAAGCAATTTGTCTGAATCTGAGCGTTAGTAGTAGTGAAGGAAAACTATGGGACCATGGGCAAATTTGACAGACTCTTCCTCCGCGAACAGAGTTGGCCATGTGTACGGTAAAGATAGAGATAGTAGGCCATTTGACACGTTATAACCAAAAGTTCGTAGATCTTAGAAATCGAAGAATCTGAGGTAGTAATTCTCTCGATTTATTTATTTATTTACTAAATAAGTCGTACAAAAAAACACATACAACTAATATTTGACAATTCAAATACATTTAAAATGTACATGATAAAAAAAAAATGGAAAAAATAACCATCTTTGGTAGGGAATTGGACAGAGACATTTATGACGTGAGCACCTTTGTTTTAAACCTAGGTCTGAAAGTATTTTGGCAATAGTATTTTACGAAGCTGTTGAATATTTTCAAGCATATGTTGATTGGCTCATTGTTGGCGTAAACTGTGTGGTGTCGGTGTTCATTCAATGAACGTGTGTACCTCGTCCGCCTTACTGATTCGTTGAGGGTTATCATATTGGACAAGGACACAACATTGATCAAGCTCCTAATAACATCAAAAATAAAGCAGGAGCGTATGACTATCCTCCGCGAAGATAGACGATAGATTTAAAATATTTAACCTGTATCTGTATAAAGGTAAACTATCAAATTAGTATGGATTATACAGATCTTTCAACGCAAAGAGCAAGAACTGCTTCTGCACTGATTCGAGCCTGTCGCTATGGGCATCAAAGGTAGGGTGTCTACATGCATATACGAGCAATGGTCGAACTAGAGCTATGTATAAAAACTTCGTGACCTATAGGTTTTTGAACCCCTTCGCACGTCTTTTGATGAATCCAAGCTGCTTATTCGCCTTGCTTAAGACTTTGTCATAGTGTAAATTAAAACGCAGCTTTTTATCCAAAGTAACGCCGAGGTCGATGACACTATCAACATTATTTATTGAAACATTATTGAGGCGATAATCAAAATTTATGTTACCGATTTTGCGGGAAAAGCTAATGGCTTGACATTTACTGACATTAATGTCAAGATTATTTTGTTTGCACCACTGCTCAAGAGATAGCAGTTTAGATTGATGGAAAACAGAGCCAGATTATATATAATAATAGTGAGGTACATTTTCAGATCATCTGCATAAAGTCTGATATGATCCGATGTGAAAATATTGAATAAAAGAGGTCCCAAGTGACTGCCTTGTGGTACACCTGATGTATCTTCGATTTTTTTTAATAAGATACCCTGACACTTAACGTACTCGGTCCTATTTCGAAGATAATGATATCCGTTCCTTTATTTGTTTTCTCTGTCTCTTGTTTGATGACTTACTCACTCATCGTTGTTTAAGTTCAACATTATTTTTATTATCATGGTATTCTCTTTTATATTCTCTCTGAACTATAGAATGTGCTGGTAGAAAAAAGAAAAGCTAATGAGAAGTTGTCTTTTTTGCTGTGAGGTGGCTTTGGGTTTTTCAAGGTTATGTTGAATGTTTTGGTAGTTAGGAAATTAGAAAAAGCCCTCATAATTTGTAGAAAGTTAAAAGAAGTAATTTTCTGTTAGTTTTTTTTCTATTTTCTATCGATTGTGGTAGTTTATACTCGTTATTTTCTCCCTTTATTTTCAGCTGTTTTGTACTACCACAGCGAATACAGCAACCTATAGCTATCTTAGCGAATGCACTGCTGTTTTGTACTAGATCCTTGGTTTTGCGGCATAGTTATATTCTGCTCTGTACCGGAGCAAAAAAACTCACCTAGTATTAAGCATAGTACTGAGTTCGATTTCACGTGAAATTTTCATACAAAATTTCACGTGAAATCTGTTTCGGCGAAAATTTAGCTTGAAAATAACCAAGAGTGGTACTCTGTTCTTAGCATGAAAAGTTGCTTCGAAGTTGCTTTCGCTTCGAAAATATAGATGGCATTGACACATGTCTCCAATCATTTCACGTCAATTTAGTTTGTGCAGTTCATTCTTTCGAGCGAAAAAGTGACATTTGGTGTTTCAATTTGAAAATGGAGCAGTGCAAATGTCTTTCCAATAAGAAAATCGATCGAAAAATGAAATTCTTGACATTTTATCCGTCAAGAATGAGCAGTGTCTCTGCTTTTCTCCATTGCCAAAATATTCGCTCGAAAGAATGACCAGATAATGGAGACATGTCAAAATTTAGTTTCACGATTAGCTCAGTACCAGCCTTTAGGCGTTTTTTTTTTGTCCGGTACAGAACAGAATATAACTATGCCGTAAAAACAACGATCTCGTATAATAAAACAGCTGTGCATTCACTAAGACTGACATAAGTTGCTGTATTTGATGTGGTAGCACACACCAGCTGGAAATAAAGGGAGAAAATAACGAATATACACTACCATAATCGATTGAAAATAGAAAAAGGACTAACAGAAAATTACTTCTTTTAACTTTCTAATTTGCTAACTACCAAAACATTCAACATAACCATGAAAAACCCAAAGCCACCTTACAGAAAAAAAGACAACTTCTCAAGAGCTTTTCTTTTTTCTATCAGCACATTCTATAGTTCAGCACGTGAACTAAAAATGAGGAATAGAATTTCTGTACTAGTGAATTCACTGGTACAGGAGTGTTGTTGTTTCCAATGCATATACTCTATTCTCTGCTGGATAAAGGAGCAAAAAAACACGCCTATTGTAAAATATTGCATGATATAGAAGTTATATACTTGATGGTAATTTTGTGACTAGTTAATTTTGTGCATACTTCAAGCGTTCGTTATTTTGGTTTTTTTTTAAATAATTTTTATGGCAGGTGGAACAATGTGAGATGTGGTGTGAATAAAAAAAGCGACCAAGTTGATCCCAGCTCGCACATTCGGCGTTCATTTTAGAACCAGCAAACACTGTAAGCAATATAATAGTTGTAGTGTTTTATTTGTATCTATTTTGAACCCCAAAAGGCTATAAATTTTAGCTGGCGTAAGCACAGCTTTAGGATATTTATAGCTATTTTTGAGCCTCAAAACGCTAGAAACTTTAGCTAGCGTGAGCACAGCTTCTTACATTTTTCTTACAATTTGTTTTATTTTTTATTTACAGCGATGAATAACTGGAAGTCCGAGGTAAACCGCATGTTATAAAATTTGTTCGAATCACCCGAGCAATTTGTAAGTGAACCCAGTGAAAACCATCAACAGCTACCGACAAAAAGCGGGCAGCAGGAGCAACCTCTGGATATGCCTGGACGTCAATGTCTGGACCTGTCGAAACCACAACCTGAGGAACCTCAGAATCTACCTAGACGTCAAGTTTTCACGGGTGATCAACTTCAGGACCTGTCTGGACGTCAATGTCCAAACCTACCAGGACCTCAACCTCTAACGATCGAGGAATATCGCCGCAGGCAGGATTTACACCTGCGTCAAGACGTAGAGGTTAAACCGCTGAAAAAGAAGAAGAAACGTGTCGGCAAAGCCGTTTTATTGAAATGCCAGCGAGGAGAGCTCCATCCCATTATTCCGATCACAACGGATAAAGCCCTGAAGACTACGCTGATACATAAAGTAAACGCTCTAAGAGGGCGAAGAATAGATAATAAGTAGGTTAATAAATATATACTTGAAAGAAATAAATAAAATAAAAATGAATAATTTAATCAAGATTTTGTAGATATAATGTTTTGGTTGAAAAATATTTGTGGGAAATAGAAAGGGAAAATATTCATCTGACTGTGCAAGAGCAAAATCGGTTTCTTCTACAGTTGATAAACTTTTCAACATCGCATCATATTGCATTTATCAAATACTAGGCGCGTTTTTTTGCTCCTCTATCTAGCAGAGAACAGAGTATACGCATTGGAAACAACAACACTTCTGTACCAGTAAGTTTACTAGTACAGAAATTCTATTCCTCATATGTAGTTCACGTGCTGAACCATAGAATGTGGTGATAGATAAAAGAAAAGCTCATGAGAAGTTGTCTTTTTTGCTGTGACGTGGCTTTGGATTTTTTTAAGGTTATGTTGAATGTTTTGGTAGTTAGGAAATTAGAAAAAGCCTTCATAATGTGTAGAAAGTTAAAAGAGGCAATTTTCTATTAGTTCTTTTTCTATTTTCTATCGATTGTGGTAGTTTACACTCGTTATTTTCTCTCTTTATTTTCAGCTGTTTTGTGCTACCACTGCGAATACAGCAATCTATGTCAGTCTTAGCGAATGCACTGCTGTGTGGTACTAGATCGTTGTTTTTGCGGCATAGTTATATTCTGCTGTGTATCGGAGCAAAAAAACTCACCTACTGTGTAGAGTGTTTATTAGGTGAAGCCGGTGAAGCAAGCGACTCAAGTGCTAGGGAATCGTCAAGACGTCTTGTAAATTCTGGTATGTCTCGGCATGGTGCTGTTTATAGAAACTTATTTCGAAAAGTACAAATACTAGATAGATCAGTCAATAAAGCCCATAGGTTAAATATAATTGTCATTCCCGTATCAGCTTCGGTCTTTATCTGCCTTTGATCTTATTTTTCTTCAAGCATTAAATGATTAGTGTTCACAGAGAGTTTATATTTCACACTAATGAAACTCTAATTTAACTTACATAAGTCACGCACCTATAGATTTTGCTAACACTTTTAGCCTAATTTTCAGTTGAATGTTATTAAGGAATCTATCATCTAAGCCTAATTTAAGTGAACTCTTGGATTACATGTATTGTACACAATTGAATTGCGCGTAACATATTGCTTACTGATAAAATCGAATGATAAATGAATCGAAACAAGTGCCGGAATGAAATAATAAAATTGATCTTTATTAGATTAGAAATACGCTTCAAGTGAAACGGGGCAAACTGATTAAGTACAAACAATGCCGAAGAAATTGTTTATGTGTATTAGTGTGTATTAAAACCGAATGCGTTGAATATTCCAGAGAAATACAAGCGATTACTTGTTTTGATTTTATTGAAACAATAGGATCTTATTCAAACGCACAAAAAACACCAGATAATGAATAAATTTGTTCTCAGCAGACTCGTTTTCAGGCTATTGGTAGACAAAAATATTGCGTGGTAAATTTGAACAAACATGATATTGCAATTTTCAAGACAATTTATCTATCTTTTACTCCGACTACGGCCACGCCTGGGGAAAATATACTTTCTCCCAAATCTTCGCAAAAGAGGAGGAGCTATAAGTAATTCGGATAGGTACAGACGGTGAGAATGCTTGTTACTCTGCACTCTGGAAATTAGTGGAATGTGTCGGGGGATAAGAACCCCACCACTGGTGAAGGTGGTTTCAGCTTCAAACCAGAGATGTTTTCCGGTCTTCAGGCACAGATACCGCGTGCATCTGAGCTTTTTTTCTTGTATGCGGTTAAATCTAGGAGGTATGAAGACTCTACTGTTGGTCATTATTTATAGATATGCATCCAGAGAAAAACGCAAAGATCCAGTGGAACTTCTCTCCTATAGAATTTCTTTCACTGAAGTCTCGCGAAAATTGTCCAGGAGTCCCGGCGACGTCCGCAAACATCATTCCTGGGCAATCATATAGCAGAAAGTATAAAGTTTGTTAAAACCAACTATCTGCATGCCAAGAATTCATCCTTTTTTTTGGGTGAAAAATCGGCAAAACTGCAAAGTACCCTTTACCTTCTACTTGTACATTGTATAGAAGCCGTGGTTTTGTGACATCATGATTTGTGAGGCTCAGTTCAATCAAATGGGCAAATATCTTTTATAATAAAAGATCAACGAGGCTGCAGATTTGTGTTTTGATTTCCAATCGGCTTGATGACACCAAGCTAGGACATTTTTTAAGCCGGGACCTCTTAGCGGTCGTCATGCAGTACTGGCAAAATGGTATGCTAAAACGCGCGGTCGTCCCCTCACCTAAAGTCCCTTTTACTCCCGCCGATAACAGAGGAGCTGAAAGTCCTGGTTCAGTACGCTGAGTCGAAGAGACTGGAACTTTTGGTGGGGACTGCAATGCTAACTCCTAGAATGCCAGTTGAGACTAAATGTGAAACTAGATTAAACAGACTGTTTGATTTCCAACTTCTGCAGGGCTAATGATTCTTAGCAGGTTTTTTTCACCCCAAACAGAAATGCGGTTATTGATATATCACTATCAATAGTTAGGTCGATAACTAGACGGCACGTTTCGGACTTGGTCTCTCAATCTCTAATTATCGGTACTTGATGCTCTTTCTAGCTTTTAGATTCAACACCTTTGGTGGGGGGAAGGAAACCAATAAGTACTGGTTGGACTAAGTTCAACTGAGTTCTAGTAGACAGAACAACCCTTAGTGGTAGAATAAAGACGTCAAAGTCAATAGAGTCTCGATAGGGCACTTTGACTAGGGCCAATAAACCCACATGTTAGGTAGCTATAAGTTTGGCTATTAGTTTGTCCTGCAACAGCAGATGCAGCAAGGCGTCCCTTTGTGGTACCGGGAATTGCAGAAGCTCAGGAAAAATACCAGAACTCTCCTCAATCTAGTTTGCAAGAGCAACACAGAAGATGCCTACAGAATCTCACAAAGAGCGTATAAGTGACGAGGTGAGGAGATCCAAGAGAAAATCTCTCAGATCATTCTGTGAGGGCTAGAAGATGCACAACAGACATTGAGGCTGTACAGGGTCTTGGAAAATAACCAATGAGATGTGGGATTTTATCAATTATTTTCCGGGCACCTCGGTGATTAAACGCAGGAGCCCAGAGGCCTTCGTAAATTAATACTAGCGGTTTCTATGCGATCTTTGATGGACGACGTGCTTTTCTTCAATGTTATAAAAGAAACGAATCAATCAAGAGAACAATATTTGTTTTGACTAGTGTCCATATTGGATAGTTGATAAACAGATTTACAATTAAATGTAATTTGTTTGTTTGTAATATGAATTAGTTTTAATTTGTGGTTAGGTTCTGTACGACCAACTTTTTGACCCAGAGTAATTTAAACCACAAAATTTGTCTAACACCAGTGGAAAAACTTCTCGAAACAAAGTACCTATTTTCCATAATAAATTAAAAAAATCTCCATCCGCTTTCAAATATTTTGCAATACCTAAGCTAGGAGGTTGTTAATTAAACATTTTCCTGTTGGTACCTAATTTTAACTTGTTATCTATTAAGGAAAACAAAAACTATATTTTACGCTCAGTAATGCATAATATTTTATCAGGCTTCAACTAATTTTTTTGACACTCCTAGTTAATTGCATGAATAAAGAACTGAATAACAGAGTAATAGTTTTGCTTGCATAATATTTTGGGTAACATCGGTTATGTGCTAATAAATTATTAAAATTGCAAATTAATATGCCTTCAGACAAAAAACTTCAAAATAAGTTTTTACGCATTTTTAACTACAATCTCGTAACGTGTATCACGAATAATTCCATAAAAATGCTTCAAACAATTTATTTAATCATTTCCGGAGGTGTGGAAGTATACTATTTTTTTATTTGTTTCTGCAAAACTAAACAATTTCACATAGCAGATCTTGGATTGCCAAGGACGTGATGGTGTACTCACATTAGTAAAAACTATACGTTGATTTGAAGCCTGATGTTTCAAGCTCCTAGTGTGAAAATATTCGGGACTTTCTTAATCATTATTTTCATGAGTAGTTACTTGATAAATCTGATGAAGCATGCAGCAAAAAACTATGACTCGTTCACACTTATCTAAATATACTTACCGAATTCGCAAAGCTGTTACACGATTCTCCAGTCACAACACGATTTTTTCGATAATAAACACTTGAATCACTCGTCGAACGAAGCTTAGCTCTATCCACAGAATAAGCCACAATCAATCGACCACTTAATCAAATACTAAATTACGAAATTTCATATAGACACGGGTACTGCAATTAAGATTCCTCCAGACAGACACACGACGAGCGCGCACTCGAACTTTGTTTCAGTAGTTACTCCACTTGCAGAGCAAGGTTTCAGCCAGCTCCAGAGCCGGTCACATGCAAACACTTTACTTCGCATTCACGTATCATCGGGGACATGTGAACAGGTTGTCACGATAGTTAGGCTGATCGATTACAGGTATCTCCGACGTAACACATACCTGCTCTCGAAAACTTAGCAGTGGACGAGCACTTTTATTGGTCGTGAAAGTAAAAACCAGTCTCTTCGCGATACCAAATTTAATTGCTGTTCAATTGTAGTTGGACCTGATCGGAATCCGAAATTCTCAATGTCAAATCGTGACTACATCAATAATTTAGCACTCGTCAGATACGAAAGCAGTGGAGTTTCTGGCTGAGCATGTTTATCAAAAATAGCAACAGGAGTTATTGGACTAAAACGTAAAAAACAACCCACAGTGCGTGGTGAAAACGCGTCACTGGATAATTTCTTAGCGGAACGTTGAGACACTCCAACTTCGCAGATTAGCTGCTATCGCACACAGAACAAACAAATTCGTTATCGTACTGTTGCAAATGATGTAACAAAATTAACAGCAAGATCAAGCGTAGTTGCTGCAACCGCGAGAACCGAACTATCGTAGCTACAATGCTCCCGAAATATCAACAGAAATTCTCCACATGAAAAAAGCAACGCACGATTTTGCCAACGACCGATTAATCACTCACTTGATGGGATACTAAGCGCAGGATTTGCAGTGCATCTTCAGATACACTCGTAGTAACTATACAAGTTCCCCAGCCAAAGATATGTACGTTCCAACTGGAAGTATCTCTCAGTACACAATTCACTTCGGTTTTATTCTACATGATACCTTGTACGAATATTTGAATCCCGATCGTACTTGACGCGAATGCGATAGGCGATACTCGTCAACACTACTGCATATATCTTACTTTCCACGATAAAACTGAGCATCTAAAGTACTTTCATCAGGCGAAGCAACAACTGCGATCTTTAAGCTGGAAGATTCTCTCTTCCATACCACCCCGAAAACTCCCTCTCCGCCGCGAATATTTGCAAGCCATGTTCATTGCAAACTGGTTTATGTACATATCTGTATTACCCTGGTACTCAATTCGCGATTTATATCACCAAAAATACGACCCTAATCGCCCAAACTTCACGCGACAATGAAAATAAAAACGGCAGTTATAAATAATGGATGGGATTGCTGTATACCGCTCGCTGAGGGATCAATTGTTGGGTAAAGTAGTGCGCTTTACGGTTTTGATGGGTCCAGTTAAATTAGTAGATCGCAGACGAATGAAGTTTTATTCGCAGGTATGGGGAAGTTTAAGAGAAATTTGTTTTCTTTCCTGAGGAAAGATGATAATACAAACGTTTAGAGTTGTCCAAATGCAGTTGTGGATTATTATGATCTTATAATATTAGAATGTGCTACCTTTTCACAATTTTACCTCAATTTATTGCCAAAATCCGTAATTTAACTCTTTTAGGGCCATGCAAAATATTTTCTCTCCAGTTCTCAGAAGTTTTTTTTACTGATTTTCGAAAAAAAATAGTTTTAGAATCATTGCCCGAAAATTCATCATTCTTTATTTGTGTACATACATAAATTTGCAAAAAGATTGAGTGAGATTATCTCTGGAGAGCATAATCCGATCGAGCTGAAATTGTCGAAGCATATGAATGTACATATGGAGTAGCTACATACCAAGTGAAAATTAAGATATCTTTAACCCTTTGGCGGCGGTGGACATTTTAGTTAATTTTCAGGTACCTACATATATATTTTTATGAAAAGATTAATTTTCGAAAAAAAAAAGTAAGCAAAACGAAAACTGATAATGGTTTTGATTGGCCGTGACAATGCTTTGGAATTTCGTTAGCTCTCTGTAGACGTAGAGATCCTAAAAGTAGACAACTACCTTTTTTTCAAATTTCAATTGGTAGTAACTTCTGACAGAAAGATAAGATAGCTATGAAATTCACAGAATATACTTTTGTTAACTAGAAGTATAGCTTTTAGCTACAGCAGACACTTCTGATAATTGATTTTCTCACCTTTGATAATTCATTTGCATTAACTCATGACCTATCCGGGATCCTACGGAACACCACCTATCAATGGTATACTCCTAATCGATACAACGGTACTTCACTGGTAAATACATGTCAAGCAAAATCGAATACTTTTACCAATTACTGTTAAGTGATTAAATGCAACGCATGTAAAAAGATATATTATCCTTCTAAGTATGTTCCATTCATGGCTTAAAGCGTTGAAGGTGCACTGCAAAAGTAAGACTATGATTCTTTTCAATACTATCATCTGCGGACATTGACGACGAAACGGTTTAGGCTCGGCTCAATGGAAACAAGTTTCATTCTACGAACGTGTTTACGTTTATTTGAGTAAAGAGATTTTTGCAAAAGTTTATGCGTTGCACATACATATAAGGGAGGCCAACTATGGAAGCACATGTAAAGATAATCGATCAATATATTACTTAAAGAAATTATTCTATTAACATATTCCATTTGTGTGTCGTTGTGCACCTGAAAAAGGAGTTGGGAAGTGTTTTTATTGCAGCAAGGTTTAGTTAAATACTTGATGACCATCATCGTCACTTTTGCGTTCACTGATGAATGAAACCAATCAGATATATGGGCTGGTAGACTTAGTGTGATTTTTCTGCAACAGCCAGTATAAAATGTATACATGGTATATATTCACTTGCTAAATGGGCAAAACTCGACTAGGCGCACCACACTGCCGTTAGCCCATTTTGCCGATAGATGTCTGGCTAGTGTGTGTGTATTTTTGTGTTTGTATAATTGTTTGTTTGTTTTTCTTGCGTGTGTTGTCTTCTCGTGTATCTTTTGTATATTTTTGTGTATTTTTCTTCAATTTTTGAAATTTTCCTGCTGGGGTGCATCAAGTCGAGTTTTACCAAAAATCTACTTATAAATCACAAGTTACAAAACAAACAATCATTTATTGATATCAATTCGCCTCATCATCAGTATAAAGTCGCAATTATATCGAAAAATATACACATTATTTTAAATTAATACTTTCAAACGTAATTCATTCTAGAATGATTTTCGCTTCTATCCCATCAATAAATAATTTCTGGCCGTGTTTCAAGTAAAATTCACGTTGAACATGAGCAAACAGGAGGTTGGTAACAAGGAATATCTGCAATACGGTATATAATTAAGACACTTTCATTATTTATACGTAATTCTGCAGTTGAGATACCTGTCCTGTACAGAAGCCTAACGTTATACCAAAATAAAAATTTGCATTTGCCGACCCGGCATAAATCCATAAATGCCATAACGTCGGCATGACTAGAACGGTCACCAAGAAGAAACAAAACACTATGAACTTTTGAGCCATAACTGCGAACGAGAGTTAAAATTCTTAATCAAATTAGGCTTCTTTAAAAACCCGTCCTCTGATCTTACACTTCCAACATTTTTTCCACATCGGTAAGAATGCTAGATAAAACGCAATGTCACCAACGCAAGGATATGATCGGAAAATAGCAATCAGTGATAACAGGATCGTGGCCAGCATCATTGGATCCTTACGGAGTTTGATCGACAGTGGAACCAAATACAGAATGGTCGCGTTCATCTGGAATGTAACTAAGAACATGGTGCGGAAATGCTCGAACATCTCTGTGAAAAAATACCAAAAAACACCAATGTTCGGCTGGAGATCGCGATAGTAAAATCTAAAACATCACAATCGAATAATATAATAGCAGAAATGGTGAACGGACAAGATGACAAGACTTACATGAAACCAAGTGTACTATCGACGAAGTTCCAGTTCCCATTTAGATAATAATGTGTGAAAGAAATCATGCCGGCGAAGGCAAGAAATGCATTGAATACGCCAATTGCTTTAGCTAATGATTTCCCACCAAACAGCAACATAGCAGGAGCTAGCAGCACGACCGGATACATATTTCGGAGCGTTTCAAGTGCGAGAACAAACATGCAGGGCATCAGCTGTTTCTTTGCCAGGAAGTAGAAATACAATGCGAGGAAAAAATTGCTGAAGACTGTTGTTGTCTGAGCAACGCAGTTCATTATAGAAAATGGGTTGAACAGGTAGGCCAAGAACACGTAGTGTGATAGGTACTCAACATCCTCTTTTTGCAACTGTATGTCCTCCGTATCAGAAGCGTACTTCCGATTTCTTGCGTTCTCAAACTGAAAAACAGCAGTGATATAACACTTATTCATTTCATAAAAGTGATCCCTACCTGAGTCTTTAGCACCGTCTGCGACATTGCGAGCAGGAGATAAGCTGTCACTACATCCAGAACTATGAACACAAGTGGTAATATGAATGCACAATTATTAAGGATCCAAGAGAGACCCAACAGAATAGATGGTATCTCATGAACGAGATCGCCACTGTACGGATTGATCCCATGTTTGTAGAGGTATGCTCCTTCTTGCACTAGATTGGATCAAATAAACCAGACTATCAGACTACAAACATTATCGAAAGCTAATTCGGGATTTTACCTCTTTTGTATGAATTTAAGGGCGTTGATATTTCCACCCGGTTTCGAACTGTTGCGGAATACTTGGAAATTATCAGGAAATATCTAAGCGCAGCTGCGAGAAAAACGTACAAAATAGATTTTTCTCGCATTCTGCTATTCTATATCCAAGTCCAATGCGTTAAATAAATGCAGCAAAGTTACATTTGCGAATGATAAATAGAAAAATTGACCGGAGAATTGATACTTTAATCTATTTGATTTTCCTTTGGTTATGTTTATGACAATTCGTGTGTCATGTCATAATAAACCAATTGGAATATGGTCACACCTAATTGTGTCTAGTTACAGCGGTTCATTGTGTCTAGTTCCTTGGTTTTTTGCTACGAAAAATCTGAAAAATCTCCGTGTGTTTTAGTTCTAAAAGATTATAGTCTCCGATTAACTGTAGCCTTCTCAAAATGTGTCTTAAAATGGTTGAGTAAACGACGCGAAGCTACGAAAAGGAGGGGGCGGCCAATAATTGCCGAAAATGGCGAGAATGGAGAAAATACCAAAAAATGTTTTTTAACTGCAGTTTTTATTGTCATAGCCGTATTTTGTCTGCATCTGATCCATGTGCATATCCAGGTATATGTACTGGATGATAAAAATGATGTAGTACTAAACTTACCTGCAAAATTCTGTGGCGATCTTTGCAAAGACCGTTTCATATGCATAGAGGAAAATGAAGAAGGTCAATATACATAAAACAATTAGGAACGCAACACAGTTCTACTTTTCCAGCGTTGGATCAATTATATTTTTGTTCCCATACAAAGCAGCAAAGTGAAGAGGAGTATACCCTTCGGTACTTTCTCTTTCATTAATCAATGCACCATGGCTAGCTAGTAATTCTATAAATTCTGGCGTATTTGCAAATTGCTATGGGCTTGCTTTGCAAGTGTATTAAATAATACTTGTTTATACACAATCCTTGCTCGTCCACTCTTTTCATTTATACATGAGCCCCAAAAACAAGCGCAGCTCAAAGCATTAAACAGTTGCTTCAAAAATCGTAAAAGAACTTTCTACTTTGTACCAAATCGCGCACTCCCAAAACCACTCAAAACTGAATGATTTGCTAATCGTCAGTAAACATCTCCGTTTTCGTAGTTCGCGTCGTTTACTCAACCAATTTTAGACACATTTTGAGAAGCTGAGCTAATCGGAGACTATAATCTTTTAGAACTAAAACACACGGGGTTTTTTCAGATTTTTCGTAGACAAAGCAAGGGAAACGGCTAAAACACACGACGGTGATCTGCGCCAGCCAATTTATGTGCGAAAATGGCGAGAATGGAGGAATCGAAGAAAATTTTTTTTTCTTATTTTATTTAAAATTTTAAAATTTATTAGTTTAATTTAATGAAATGATGAAACATCATAAAAATGATCAGAATTTATCTTAAGACATATTTACATTTTGAGAGTAAATTCAATTATGCTAAAAGTAAAGTAAAGCAATCCCACGACAACCCTCGTACGGGTCTAGGGGTTGAAGCTGGTAGAGAGCTTCATTACAATTTATTTAATCATTGTGAATATGAGTGTGGAGTGATTAGTTCCACGACTCACTTTACCCCCGATTTAAATCAGGTACCTAGTCAGAGCTAGGTGAACTCAAAGCTTGGTGCGTGGACCCTCGTCCGAACCTGGATTCGAACCAGGGACCCCACACGCAAGAAGCCAGTGCTCTACCCACTAGGCTACTCAAGCTTCAATTATGCTAATAAGGGTAAAAACCATGTTAAGAAAATTATATGAAGCAGAACGCCAACTGGATCAATCCACATAGGCAGGACCAATGCCGTGGAAAAGTTATAAGTGAAAAGACTATGGTACATAACAAACAATTTTATATTTCAGCAGAACTTATTTACATAATTATGTTAGTAAACATTGAACTGCAAAAATGACAAATTGCATGTCAAAGTGATTATCAAAGATATAGTACTCAACCAATGTTGTTTTTCAAAACGAATCATTAACGCATGTCAAGTCAATTTACCGATATTTTCAGTGACAGAAGCTAATGATCACCTTAACTTCTATTGTGACGATTGCCATCGCCGCGACGCACTACGTCCTTATACTCATCGAACTGTCGTCTGCGTGCAAGATACTCTTCATCATCTGCTTCTTCTAGAGCTTCATTCGCAGCACGTTCCGCCTCTTCGTCTTCCTCTGTTCTTTCACCAGTTACCGGTTTCATATTTTTTGCTTTCTCAGGATCGGGGAAAATACCTTCTCTAACCCGCTGATCGTAGAAATCTTTCACAGTCATCACCGGAAGACTCGGATAGCCCATTCCATAGACAGCTTTTTGCATTTCATTGCGAGTGATTATAATTGGCCTTAATGGCTCCGGGCGGTAGTGATGTTTGTGATCGTGTCTGCCATGTGATGGACTTGCATTTACCTCAGACAGTCTATCCGATCCATCCGTCTGGCGTTCATTACGCATTTCGAGGATTTGCATTTCCATTTTCATACTTTCAAGCTCGTTTTTCGCCTCTAAAACACTTTGCTTAATAAGACTCAAATAGAAGTCTCGCTTGACTTCTTCGTCAACCGTTTCACGTTCAACCGCTATTTTTAAATGTTTCAACTTGTCTTCGAGCTCTTTCTTTTGATTATAACTTTCGATCTTCTTGTTTCGTTGAATCGCCATCTGAACAAGGCGTTCCTTTTCGTCTCGCGGTTCGGAATTGACTTCGGCTATCTCCGATTCACGTTTGATCAGTTCATAGTCTTCACATCGCTTGATAAAGTCTCTATTATATTAGAACTCGTATTATTTTGTTAAAATTGATGTGAACTAAAACTTTACCTATAATAAACTTCTGAAACTTTTAAGCACACTAGCCGATCACGTTTTTGAATTTTCGAAGTTAACTGACCTAACAGGTACGGAAGGAGCAAGTAGCGTAGATGATCGGTGGATATTTCGTCAAAATGTTCATTCGGGCTGAACATACCGATCAGGCTGACCAGGCGTGTGGAGTCTTCAAATAATTTGATGGATTTTTTCACGTCATTCTGAAGGAGCATAATATTCAACTTGAAAATATAGCATTTATGTTTAAGTTACATATTATACAAACAAGTCAAAACAAAGCCAAGTAAAAAAAATGAGTTCGCGAAAAAATTGAGCCCTCCCACTTTGTCGACCTTTGTTATATGTATATAGAATCTTAGCGTCTTGATGCTGCTTCATTTTTGGAGGCAACGGAACAAATTAGTTCGATTAATGCTATCAATCATAAATTTCAAAAAAAAAATAATAGCAAAAGAGCTCGAAATAGAAAGTATAAGTGAGCATACTTATAAATTTGACTTACAAGAAATATGGCTAAAAATGTAGAAGAATTCTGAAATCTTGAATGAATAATAACCAAAGGCAACTGGCATAGCACGCAAGTAATTGCGCCGCAATCAGAGATGAGTCAGAGCTGAGTGCAGATTTTTTGAAAACAATCGAAACTTTGAAGCCGGAAAATTAGAGTAACATCCAAGAAAGACCTATTTATACACACATCGTCTTACATACCAACATACATATTCTCACTTACTTGAAATTCTTCGCTATTGTAAGGTTTACTTGACGATTCCAAACTGTTAAACAAGTCATATCCTTCTGTGAATATTACACTGAGTTTTCTGTCCACAGTTTGGTCTTCAGCTGCACTCGCCATCGCACCTTTGTTTGTGTTTACTTTTTTATTTTGACAATTCAAATGCCAAACTTGCTCAGAATGCTCAGAATTGCCTAGAATGCCGACTTTTCGGTCTCGGTCTTGCATCGAAGGGCTGTCCAAACGATTTTCTTGCAATGGAAAAAACGTCCAATTCGCTTTTTTCTTACCATCTGTCGCTAACTGACAGGTCAGCCGTTAACAATACCCCTCTTTTATGATGCGGATTGTCAGTCAGTGCAATATTGGGCGATTGGTTTCTTCGCGAGCGTTTCTTCTAATTTCTCCTAAATTTTCATCCTGTTCACCGAAAGTTCGTTTAAATTTCAGTTTATACCCCGCACGAATTCATACAAGATCGAGTTTATTGTGTAGGTTATTCGACAACACCCGAAATCTCTGTTCCAAGCCAATATCATTAGTCACTAGGCCATCAACAGCAAGGAAGTTTCTTCCCGCAGCGTCGACGATGGTGTCTGGAGCGAAATTCGAATATCCCGAGGCTCGAAAAGATGAGAAAATGTTCGATGACTATCACGGTACGAAGGTATGTAGTCTGAGAGAAATGGAGCAATAAATCATTACGGTGACATTGCAATTTCCATTGTTTTTCTGTTCGTGGCGGCATGGTTAGGTTCCAGATGTTTACCGGTGGCTGGAGGATCCTGACTCCCCAGAAACTCAAGCATATGTTGACGCTCAGAACAAGATAAGTCGACCTTTCCTGGACGGATGCGACGAGTGGATCAAGATAAATGAGAAACTAACGAAATTGTGGAACTATCCGAAGTACAGTTGCCCAGGTCGACAAGGAGATCGATATTTCTTCTATATGAATACCGGTTTACAAAATCAAAAGTGAGTTATGTCTTACAATAAAAAATATGTGTTTAAATTGATTTCATACACTTTCTATCAATTGAAACTGCTCTTTCGTATATTCTTACGTATTCCCGAACATGACAATGGCTTTTACAATACTCATATATATATCAAGAGCCTATCTTTCTCATACAACTACGCCATTTTTGAGTTAATTCAATTATCAGAGCCAAACATCAATTTATCAACTCTAATTGCGTCAATTTAACCACTCATATAAATGTGTTTACAACATTTTCAGTGTTCTCTATGAACAAACTACCCTCGACTCGGAGCCCACATTGTTTTTCGATCCGAATGCGTTATCGGCTGATGGCACGATTGCTTTGTCGCAAGCGTCTTTCTCGGATGATGGCAAGTACTTCGCCTACGGGCTGAGTGAAAGCGGCTCAGATTGGATTAAAATCAAAGTGCGCAATGTCGAGACGAAAGAAGACTATCCGGAAACGCTGAATAAAGTGAAATTTTCGTCGTTAGCATGGACGAAAGATAATAAAGGTTTCTTTTATGGTGTGAGTATCGAATGTATTCAAATCGTATGATAAATAAACCACTTTAGCATGATATTTAGATTATGATAGAACGATACACAAATTATTGACTTTATATTCTTTGAGTAGAGCGAACAAATAGATAAATTTTATCTCTTTAATGGAAATTTCAGAGAAAATAGATATAACCAAGCGATAAGAGGCGCATAATTTCGTAAATAGGCGTATATAACTCAATTCATTGTATTTTATCATCAATAGATTTCATAATTAACTGAGATACATGGTTACTATTTTAAAGTGATTCGACTCAAGGTGTTAAACTGCTCAAAATGAACTTTTTTTAAACAGACACAAAAAAAACTATTCAAGATATCGATTTGAAATTTTACATGCATCTTTATTGAAGTTAAAAGTTAACATTTTCATTGGAAAAAATTATTAGAAAACAAAATGAATGGATCCAATGGATCGCCGCAGCACCGCCGAAAATAAAGCAAATTGAGCCTCGTAAATTCCTGGACAAAATAAGCATCTGTGAACAAATTACCAAAAATATTTCATTAGTTGTAAGCATAAAGGACTGCACGGGCCTAAATTTAGAGCCCTAAAGCAATCAAAAAAATTGGTATACTTTTGAACATTGGTTATCTAGTTTTACGCGTTTTTTCAATCAAAAAAATGTTTCCCAAATCGTCAAAAATTTTTTTTCTTCTAAATTTAAGCCCGTGCAGTCCTTTATACTCAAAACTAATGAAATATTTTTGGTAATTTGTTCAAAGATGCTTATTTTGTCCAGGAATTTACGAGGCGCAATTTGCTTTTTTTTCGGAGGTGCTGCGGCGATCCATTGGGGCGGTCGCCATTTTGTTTTCTAATAATTTTTTCCAATGAAAATGTTAACTTTTATCTTCAATAAAGATGTATGTAAAATTTCACATCGATATCTTGAATAGTTTTGAGCAGTTTAACAGTGGACTAACCCCTTAAATATTAGTCTTTACAACTCAGACCTATAATACATCCCTACAATCTGGATTGATATGTTTTGTTAAAATTAAGAAATATAATTTCTCTTTATTTCAGAGGTATCCCGATCAAACCGGTAAAACTGATGGATCTGAAACGAAATCAAACGAAAATCAGAAACTGTTCTATCATGTACTAGGTGATCCGCAAGAGAAAGATATTCTTGCTGCAGAGTTTCCAGAAGAACCAAACTGGCGAATGTAAGCTCAACATCCGAACTCCTCAAATTTCATTGATTGAAATATATTTCACACTATATAGCATGGCAGAAGTGTCTGACTGCGGAAGATACGTAATTTTGGGAGTAGTAAAAGACTGTCGAGATAACATTATATTCTACGCAGACTTGGAGGAGAATGGTAACGAAATTACAGGCAAGCTTAAAATCCATCCAGTTATTACGAAATTCGAGGCAGACTATGAAGTACGGACAGAACCAGTTGAATTAGAATATTTTGATTGTTTCTGATGTTTTTGTTTTTCTTTCCTTTAGTTCATAGCGAATAACGGAACCAATGCTGTTTTCCGAACAAACAAAGACGCCCCCAACTATAGACTAATTGTTATTGACCTCAGCAAGCCAGAGCAAGAGAATTGGAAAACGCTAGTGAAGGTAAAAAAAAACTGCGAATCGCGTAGTCCATAAATAAATGTCCATTTATAAATACAGGAGCACGATACAGATGTATTGGACTGGACTACTTGTGCACACCAGGACAAACTAGTGCTCGGATACATTCATGATGTCAAGGTAATTCGAAAATTTGAATAACCCTGGCATTTGACCGCAGCAGTGTGAATAATTTTAGAGCATCATGCAAATCCATTCGTTGGAAACGGGTGAGTTTATACGAAGTCTTCCTTTGGATATCGGAGCCGTAGATCGTATAAGTGCCGATCGTAAATATTCCGAAATCTTTTACAATTTCGTGTCATTTTTAAATCCTGGCACAATACACAAATTCGATATGGCCGATATTAACTCTGAGCCAAAAGTATTACGCGAAGTGAAATTGAATTTGGACGGTTTCAACAAAGAAAAGTACTTGGTTGAACAAGTATTTTACCAAAGTACCGACGCAACTAAGGTTCCAATGTTTATAATCCGCAAAAAACTAGAGGGTCCTATGGAAACTCGGCCGTGTCTGTTGTACGGATATGGTGGTTTCAATATTAGTTTGCAGCCATGTTTCAGTTTGACGGGGTTAATGTTCATTGATACATTCGATGGAGTTTTGGCGTTCCCAAATATTCGAGGTGGCGGAGAGTACGGCGAGAAATGGCACAATGCTGGCCGATTGCTGAACAAACAGAACGTTTTTGAAGATTTTCAATCGGCTGCGAAATTTTTGATCGACAATAAATACACGGAGAAAAGCAAGCTTGTAATACAAGGCGGTTCGAATGGTGGCTTGCTCGTTGGAGCCTGTATTAATCAGCGTCCTGATTTGTTTGGCGCTGCTGTTGCGCAAGTAGGGTGAGTATGATTATTTAAATTTGTAGATAGTTTGCTACATGTGATTTTATAAACCAATATTTAATATTTGTTACAAAAACTTTGATGGAAAATCATGAAATTGTTGCGTCATAAATAAGCCTAAATTGCAAGTTGTTAACTATTATAAAAACATTCAACAAATCCTTGTACTTTTAGAGTTATGGATATGCTACGATTCCACAAATTCACCATTGGACACGCTTGGTGCTCTGATTACGGAAACCCGTGCGAGGAGCAGCATTTCAACAATTTGTACAAATATTCTCCTCTTCACAATGTGCATACTCCTCAAAATGGTATGATTTTCACGATTTTTTATCACTTTATCAATTCATTATTTCGTTCCACATTTCACAGAAAAAGAAGAATACCCAGCAACATTAATCCTAACAGCAGACCACGACGATCGAGTGAGTCCTTTGCACTCATTAAAATTTGTTGCAGCACTGCATGATGCTGTTAAAAAATCCGAATATCAAAAGAACCCAATACTACTGCGAGTATATAGTAAAGCAGGTCATGGTGCAGGGAAACCAACAACCAAAAAGGTTCAGTTGTCTTAATTTGCATAAATCGAATTGAAAGTATATATTCATATATTTTTCAGATCGAAGAAGCTACCGATATTCTAACATTTTGCTGTAAAACTCTGGCTGTTGATGTGGTGAATCTTTAAATAGAAGTGCAGCTATTCACTAGATATTTGGTACAATTTTATGAAATTTTTGGTGTCGATAAGGACACAGGTTTTGTCTCAACTTGTTTTTTTTTTGCATACATTTGTTGAATCATTCTAGTAGATTAGATACCCGTGCTGCGTGCTGAATGCTTACATTTTATACCGATACCAGTTTTAAAGTATTCGAAGATTGATTTAGTCGCAATTTGTATTGTTTTTTTTGGATTTGTGTAATTCAGATTTGTGTTGAATTTAACTTTTGAACAAAGTAAATATAACATGATACAAATAAGTGAGTCTATATTTTTTAAATCGTAGGGCAAAAATATTCCGATTTATGATATCTAGTTTCTGAAATATTATTCTTCCCGCCAACTCAAAAATAAGTTCAAATCCGCCACCTGTTGTCCACTAGCACTATTATGATCGCAATGCCATGCACCTGCAGTTTCCCCTGTATCGCTGCAGCTCTTTTGCATTTTTGGTAAACACTCCACAAGCCACACACACTATCGCACGACCGTCTGTCATCGTAGTTTCACGAAAAGGTTTTGTCGCGTTTCAACTTTCTCACGTCAATCGGAAGGCGTTTTATTGCGGTGTTCCTTTTCGTCTTTTTCGATTATTTACTGCTCTTTGCTACCTTTAAATTTTAGTTTTATTGTTCCCAACAGTATTTTCGCGTTGCGTGACATCCAAACGAATCGTGGGCGTGAATATATTCGCAAGAAAATCGTAATTATCTGTGGCCATCGGAGTTCCAATTGACGCGTACGGAGTGAGGCAAGTGTCGCGGTTTCGGTGATGGTTTTCGCGATTTTAGTGCTATGCGATTGAAAATGTGTGACTAAATTTCAATGGTCGGTGGTTGTATTTTTTCCCTGAGTTTGTTTGCGTACGAGAAAATTACGTAAATAAGCTTGTGAATGCTGGCCGCGGGTGGAGATCGTGAGATTTAGATTTTACCGTGATCCGAAGATGCTGTAAATGTAGCTCCCTTAAATCTTAAAAAAAAATTAACTAGAATCGTGTACGAAAGCCTTGACCTTGCCTGAGGTGTGTGTTTCGATTTGTTGAATTCAGATTGGACGTGATTACGTGTGGCGCGAAAATTGCCCACCTGTGCCCTTGCAGCCGCTGCAGCTGTATGCAATTCATTTTCCAGTGGCGAATCTGAAAACAAAAACAGGAAGTGCATGATTATGCAGCCGCGGCTGCCACCCGATTGAAGCCCAATTTTTATGGAGTATAATTTGTGCGTGTGGGAATACGACTACGGGACGAAGGCAGGCTTTTGATCGAAGAATGCCTTTTAATTTTCTGAAGAAGTCTCGACACTACAATGTAACGTCAAAGCGCCTATTCGTCATTTCGATTCATCATTTGCTAGGTAAGTTTATCTGAACAGTCATATCAGTTTTAAATTGTCAAATTGGCATTCCATTGTGCTGGAGAAGCTATAAAATTCGCTGTCCACTGCCTGCTCTCGTTTGCATCAAGTTGATCTAATAAGAAATTGAGTGTCATTTATGCCTTGGCAACCATGGCGACCAGGTGATATCCATATTTGGTCCATGTACGTGAAAACTTTATGTCTATGTCTCATAATCAACGGCTGCAACAGTAAATCCAGAATAATGTTACGCTGTATTAGTTGGCATGGGTGATTGCAGACTTGGCATCTAGTCAGTGCCTACCAAACTTTTCTGGTGGTACGGAGTTTAACTTGCGAAACTTTTTCCCTTTCCCTGCTTTGAATACACACAACTATCAGACGGAAGAAAAACATCAAGGCTCGGATATTTGGACGGCTCAAGGGAACCTATGGCCCATCTCAATTAAGATTTCAATATCCTCAGAGGCAGCGGAAAGCTTTGGTTTGCTCCATTTGATATTTTTTCCCCTCCTTCCTTCCACTCTCTCCATCACTCTATTAGCGTGCACAGTCCATGTGCACCATCTTTCCCTCCAGTAAGTTTTTCATAGTGCTTCCCAGACAACTAGTTTGTTGGTACAAGGACAGCACAATTTTAACAATATGATGGACTCACTTTTATTGACTTATGATTGTCTTTATTGACTTGTGTCCAGAGAAAAGTATACAAAAAACTCTGGTGTTAATCGTCATTGTGCGTTGTTAATAGGTCTGTTTCCGTACTTCAGCAAACTGCAGCAGTAACAGAATTTGGCAGCTGGCTTCTTTTTGCTGAAAAATTTGGCTTGCATTTGGCTTGCAGCAAAAGTACGGAAACGACTTGCTGCGAATCTATTTTAATATATTATAATAGATTCAAGTACGGAAACAGACCTAATGGATCCATCTTTAATCTATCCGTTCTTGGTTTACAAACTAAAAGGTTGCTGGCTGATCTTGTTTCCCTGGTGTTTAACTCTCCAACAGTCCGAGGAATATCTGGCCATTTGAGCCTGTTGTTGATTATTTGGTATATTATTTTGGTATATAATAATCTGTTGGATGTTCAACAACCTTGATTGAGCGCACACAGCGCCCGTTGGTGTTAAGGTCGGCAACCTAAATATAACTTTTATCGCCTTAGTGATGAGTCTCCCAATTAGCTCGATGTTATGCTTAGTTGTTTGGCTCCCCAACACTGCTCCATATTTCACAGTAGACAGGATAAAAGCGTTTAAGATTAGGAGTTGAGTGTGTTTTTCCAGGAAATCATGCCATCTCAGTGTTGCGATAAATGGTGCGATTTTACTCCTGATGTAGTTGATGTGATGGGTCCAGGACATCTTTTCATCCAAAATCAATGCCAGGTATTTTATTGAATCGACTTTCTCCAGTTGAACTCCATCATGATTAATAGGGCGTTTATTTTTTGCTGGAACATAATGTATGTATTTGGTTTTGAGGACATTTATAACGAGCTTTAAGAGTTTCAGTGTATCGATGCTTTAAGTATTTAGTCCGATTACTGGCAGAGTTCTGATTACACCCTACATCTTTTGGTGTTGAGCTTAAAAACTTACGAAGGCAATTTGCCTCACTGATACCCTCTAGCTAAATTAATGGCAACTGCCTCAGGGCTAACACAGCCTTCTAATGATATGGCCAAAGATATCATCATATAGTCCATGTTTGACGCCAGCAAAGGAGATGGAATCACTTCTACAGAAAACTGGCTGATAATAAGTCAGCCAGAAATGATTTATCCGCGATTATCTTTTCGCCTTGCGTACGACATCTTCGAAAAATTGCAATTTTGTTTCATACTTTTACTAGTCATTAGATCCTTCAGCGTTCTTAAACTCTGTCTTGCACTCTTTCTCCGTGGGGTGGTGATTTACACATTCTACCATGGACGCTTCGGGTAGGTTGGACACTGCCCTTTGCTGTTGAGTTCAGAAAACACACGAAAGTATAAAAATTGTGAGGAGAAAGCACATTGTTGTTATTTTTTGGCAAGAATGGAAACTCGTAGTTTTTCCAGACTATCAAGAGTAATCAATCAACCCGCAAACCCGATTTATTGCAATCCACGGAGTGGATAGGGCACCTTTGGCTGCTTTAGAATGTTGGAGGTTAATTTTTACCAATCAGGGTCAAGCCGAGATGCTTTTCGGATGCTCGTCAGTCCTCATTTATGGTATTATAGGTCTAGCAGGCTGTCCAAATCAGAGGTAGTATCGACACTGGCCCGATCAGTAGAGAAGAACTCCGTATCTGAATCCCACTTAGATGCACCCACAGAAAGAATTATATACCCCTTGTCGGATAACTGCTCTACTTTCAGAGCATCCTGCTTTGAGCTATGTTTGGTGGATCCAGAATCCTTCCATTCAGATTTTTTAGCCTTGGAACTTCTTTTCAAGAAAGAAACTTCAACCAATTTGGTGACAGCCTGCTCGTAGAATCCAGCTGAGCGCTTATCTTCACACGCTATCACCATCACTTCCCTACACTAACCCGCACCATTCATCTTAGACAGAAGACACGAGCTGGCTTTCTATAGCTTACAGCAAACACCGAACATAGGCTGCCTTATCATAAGCCAGTTTAATGCAGAAGGTATTCCATCTCATCTGCTGGCGTCAATCACGACCCATATAAGGCTCTCAGTGGCTATGTTATTGGAGGTCCGAGTTAGCCCTGGGGCAGTTGCCATTAATTTAGATATTTTTGCTATTTGCCTGCTTTGACCCTTTTGCTCAGCCAACCTCTATCGTTTCTGGACTGGATCTGCAGGGTTAAAAAAAAGGATAATACATTTTCCACAAAGAGCTCATTCTACTGGGTCACAACGCTAATAAGTATACCATTCTATATTGGCGTTTTGAATCGTTTGGTGCATAGTGTTCGTCTTAGTCAGCCAGAATGATACATACCCAATTAAAAAATAGAATCTGAAGATATCTACATAAAAGAGAAAAAAGATAAAATTAAATTAACTAATTAGGAATGAAAATTGAAACATAAGCATTATAAGCGAACAGGTTTTAGCAACATTTGAAGTAGACGCCTCTTAAAACTAAGGATAGAAACAGAAAAAGAACTAAACTGGTGCTCATTGTGACTCCTTAGCATTTTAAGAAAGACTACTGAACTCGCGAAAGGGATGATGACAAAAAGTCTGGAATCTAATAAGTTGGTCAGAGACCCGCATAAACTCGGATATAGAAATATTGATGGAATAAAGACCAACATAAATTTTGTATACTTATTGAGAAAGAGGAAGAGACGTCCGGTAGCAAGTTGCCAAGCCTGGCTAGTTCATCGGTCTCACAGTTGCCCTGAAACCCCCTATGTCCAGGTACTCAAATTAATTGAACCACCGAATGGCTCGATATCTCCCTAAAATATGTACGGCATTCAGCAACAGTTATGGACACTGTACAAGTACCAACAAGGTACTTAATAGCCGTTTGGCTATTTGTGAAAATACCAATATATACCCCGAATATTCGATTACATAGAAGCCAGTCGATTGCTTGAAAAATAGCCGCAACCTCCGCCCGAAAAACACTACATTGGTCTGTTAGACGGAGGGACAGCTTGAGATTCATCTCCCGACTCTATTGGTTAGCTTTGAGCCGTCAGTGTACACATGGGTGAGCCCACTACCAGGAATGCGATTTGTGAGCTCCAAATACAGTAGGCAACGCCCGCTGCAGCGGGAACTCCCTCGGCCAAAATCCTCGCATGACCGAACTCTGTTTTATTCCTTGCTGATATACAATTCAGTCTCACAGCAGCAAGATTAGCATGCTGAGAGAACATCAGATTGGTTGGCAGACAATGAACCAATACAAAAAGTGCCTTAGTAGAGGTGGAGCAGGGTGCTTCAGTTACCAGTAGTGCAGCCATCCTCCGCACTTTTTCAAGCTGCCGTTTGCAGGTAGCCTCAAGAGCAGCCTGCCACCAGAACACCACCCCAAACAATCGAATTGGCTCAACCACAGCAGTATAAAGCCATGCAACAGTTCGAGGCTGTAATCCCCAATTCGTCCCTATGGCTCTTTTACAGCAGTAAAGTGCATTGAAAGCCTTCCGAGCTCTTTCTGCTACATTGAAGGTCCATAGTAACTTCGAGTCAAAGATAAGCCCTAAGTACTTAATCCTCTGGCTCAGGTCAACGGAGACCCCATTTAATTTGGGTAACTTAAAACAAGGAACTTTGAACTTCATTGTAAACAGCACTAGCTTCATTTTGCTAGAATTCACATTCAAGCCGCACTCACGACTCCAACGTGAAAGTATGTCAAGAGAGTAATTTAGCCTCTCGAAAGCGTAGATAAATACTTTCCCGACACTGCTACAGCTATATCGTCCGCATAAGCAATAACTTTGCAGCCGGCACGGTCCAGCCTCATTAGGAGAGTATTCACCGTGATGTTTCATAACAGAGAAGAGAGGACTCCACCCTGAGGTGTGCCCGCACTGACTCCTCGTCTTACGCTGGCATTCCCCAGGGAAGAGATTGAAAAGAGAGTGCCTCAACAATTGTGTTAAACTTTATGTTGAAGGCCCTCTCGATGTCCAAAGAGGCGGCAAGCGTATATTCTTTAAGAGCAAGAGATTTTTCAACTTTCTTAATGAGGACATGAAGAGAAGTCTCAACAGACTTTCCTCTGGTATAGGCTTGCTGTAACTGCGAGATCAACATAGGATCGATTGATCTTTGAATATTTATTAATAGTCAATGATCCTTTCCAAAATCTTAAGCAGAACAGAGTTAAGACTTATTGGACGATAGTGCTTCGGCTTAACATGCGTTACTTTTCCTGCTTTAGGGATAAACACCACTCTAGATTCCCGCCAGCCGGTGGGAACATACGAGAAGCGTAGGCAAGCATTATAAATCTCTCTGAGCCAAGGTAGCGATACTTCCATGAGCTGCTGGATGTCAGCCGCAAGGGCGCCATAAAGGTCCGGGGACTTAAACGGCTCAAAGGAGTTAATATCCCACCTGAGTTGAGAATTTGATATTCTGAACGGCGGCATTGAACTCAAAGCTTGCTCCATTTGGTGCACCGCTTCTAGAGGAAAATGTGCGTCCATAAGAACGCTTAGATTATCTGCGCTCGATGTAGTCCAAATGCCCTCAGGGTTCATGATGCACCCCATAGCCTTCGGTGTCGTGCTGAAGACCTTGCGAAGGCGATTTGCTTCGCTGAGACTCTACGTTTCTACAGAAAGATCTCCATGAGGACCTCTTTGCCTTGCGTATGGCGTACTTAAAAGCCTTAAGCTTCGTTGTATACAGCGACCAGTCATTAGATATAGCTATTGAACTCCCTGCTACATTCTCTCCGCAGGGTGCTGATCTCCATATTCCACCAGGGTGGACTTAGGTTTGCCTCTGGCGGTGAGTGGCTTACATGCTTCCCTAGACACAGAGTTGAGAGAACTAGTAAGGGTGCTAACCGTCTGATCCAATTCATGCTAGCAGTCAAAGCTTTTAGCACCAGTTTCCAGTGAGGATCGAATCAATGAATTAAATAACATTCAGCTCGTCCTCTTTCTGTTAATAAAGGCTCCCTGCTCAGCAGAGCTGTGGCCAGCCACCTTGTACGATATGTGCCTTTGATCAGAAAATGAACACTCCTGTAGAACCCTCCAGTCACAGAGAAGCTGCGATTGCCGCCCACTAATCAAGGTAACGTCAAGCACCTCCCTACAGTTTGAGGTAAGGAAGGTTGGTTCGCTACCAGTATTGGCGATGAAAAGGTCGTGGCAAGGATGAAATCAAAAAGTTCCTCACCTCTGCCATTTGTGTTGGAGCTACCCCATACTTACTTATTAGCGTTAGAGTCAGCCTCCAGAATAAGAGGCACACCAATTTTCATGACTATCCTTGTCACTGAAATTGTGTAGTACAAGGACGTTTATGGTTTTCTTGACAAGAATACAGACACGTGGCTTATATAAGCCGTCGGGTACCATCAGTCTGTATCCATTGGTGCGTAACCCGCAAACCCGGTTGTTGGCAACGCATGGTTCTTGGGTTAGGATTAGCTCCTCCTCTATCATAGACAGTCGGAATAGCAGGGCAGCTGATGCTGCTTTAGACAGGTAAAGGTTAATCTGCAGTATCTTCACCATCATTTACTGTTAAGAAGGGTTAGATTGAGGTCCTCGCCCTCAGACATATATGTCGCCCCGGCCCCTTCCTCTGTTTTCAAAGTCATGAGGTCCAGGCAGCCACCCAACTCGGAGGTAGTTCCGATGCTAACCCCAAACGGCATAGAGCGATTCCACATCCGATTCTTCCTCAGATGTTGCTCTTAGACAGGCGATGGACTCCTTTCCAAGTGGCTTCCCTGCCATTTGAGCCGCCTGTTTTGGGTGAGGTTTTACGGGTATTAGATCTCGCGAAGCAGAGCTCTTTAGCCTGTCGCTTCGGTAGATCCGTAGAGCCAATTTCTCGACCCCATACCTGATAATGCCCTTTAGGGCATCCAAGACCGAATGCCCGAATTTTTATTATTTTAATATTATGATGAAGAGAGCCTCTCGCCGTTTGTCCACCGGCTTGCCAATCTTCGCAATCCTCCGTAAGAAGATCCGGGTTGAAAAGCCGAACTATGTCCAGGACTTCCACTAGATCCGAGGGGAAACAAGGAATCCATGTCCTGCATCTTGGCCGGTTTGGAATCCCATCCTTAAGCACCAGTTTAATCTTGGCGTCTGGGCAGAGTTCCCCCAGCTCGAAGATTGCTCGCTTATAGAGATCGGCCTGATTCCTTTGTACCAGCTCGCGTCGTTCACCGTAGGTGGCGGACTCGAGCTGGCCTTCTGCAGCTTGCAGCAGACTCCAAATAGCGCCTGCTTTATCTTAAGCAAGTTTTCAAAGGAGATCATTCCATCTCCCTTGCTGGCATCAATCACGGCCCAAACAAGGCACACTTTGGACATTTCAGTAAATGGCCAAGTTATCCCTGAAGGAGTCATCACAATTTTCTGCTTTTTACAGTCCTGTCTGCCCTGATTCTTCTGCTCAGCCGACTTTTGGCATTTCTGAGATGAAACTGCAGGGTTAAGAGGGAGTGGGTGCTTCCCAATTTGTAATTTTGCCCATTGAAGGGACTTTTTGTCCTTGTCGGACATTGTGTCAGGAGTAATCATGCTAAAGGTATGTACCGACAACTTTGAGGGACATCCCGCCTGCTGATTTAAAACACTCATTCGACATGCTTTTGAATTCAATGAATCGGTTTTGACAAAATAATTGTTATTATTTTGAAAAAGTTTCTTTCACTTTTGGAAGCACCTTCTAAAATTTCGATGATCCTATTTAAATATACCTAAATCTAGATATAAATTTCAATCAGCTTTACCATCCTTTCCATTATAATGATTTTTTTCATTTTTCTCAAATATAATAACTAAAAATGAAACACTTTGAAGGCTTCCTTTTTATTCGCATGCATCTTCATTCATCAAATAAATAAATCTTAATCACTATCATGAGTCATGATTATGTTTCTGTTCAGAAATATTCCGAAAGATAATTGTTCGCTTTTAATAGAACACTTTTTTTAATTTCCCCATTAAGTATACCCCAATCAACTTTATAAAAATATGCATTAATTGAATGTACTTAAATGCACGAATGCGAGGTCCAGGTATAATCGTTCAAAGATCTGAAAAGTTACTTATAAGCTTTGCGTCCATTTACAGAGTACATAACAATGCTCATTGAAAATCCTCTAGTCGGAACAGAAACGGAGACTTATTGCTGCGAATGCATGACGCATTCTTTTGGAATTGCGATAATTACTCGGTAAGAGTTTCAAACCAGTCATTCCTTTCCTACATCATACAACAGAAGAAACGAGCTCGGCCTAGTCTGAGGCTGGATGGGTCTCTGACTCCATATCTTATAACTGATTTTTCGAAGGATTTCCTTCAGATTTCCTGAATGTTTAGCCCTTTGAATGGTTGAAATATTAGAATGATTTATACATCGAATTATTTTTTTAGTCTCATCAGTTCAAAACCATTCAAATTTCGTGCTTCTTCGCGTACCTAGGTATAATAAATAAATATCACTCGGAACAGCTGTAATGTGCTGGTAGACCTATTTTCCTCTGATTCGTCGAAAACTTGGTGATTTTCTTAGTACGAACTTGCAAATCTTGTCGTACAAGAACAGCACGAATTCGACCTTAAAAACTATTTCGACAAAGACAAAAAATTGTCCTCAGATTTGCTGCTGTGATAAGCGCCGAACAAGAATGCGAAGTAGAAACATCACAATTATGGTTGGATTTCCAGTCGAGCTGAGATGAAAATAACGTGATGAATAGCTACGTCTGAAAGTGAAGGTCACTCACTCCACTCCCCGGTTTTGCCTTGTTATTGCGGGCAAGGCAAAAGAAATACATAAACAAATCGTTTACTTGTGCTCGAAAAGAAGCTCATGACGAGATGGATTTTCGCTTTCAGGTGCTGCTGACGAATTTCTGTAGGAAGCCGGCAAGTTTATTATTTCATTAGAAAAACGCTGACTAATATTCCACCTAGATTTATTCGTTTTTGATATGATTCGAATGGGGCCTTATGTCTAATGCTACGGTATGAGTACATAATTCACAAGAACTTTTCTGAAACAAGGAAGATAAACAGCAAACTATCTGAATGATCAATTTCAAATTATTTATCATAATATGAAGTAGTGATAAGTGGTCTTTGCGTAATAAATTCCAACAAATGCTGCTGTATGTGGTTGGTCACCTCAAGAACAAGTGTTTTTTTCGGTAAATGGGAAACTGTTTAGCTGTTTACTTTCGTAAAGCTATGGTTACTTGAAGTTTCAAAGAATACACCAATCTTGCAACTTATAATACAGTGGGAATCGCCTCATTACTTAGTCTATTTTTATGATAAATGGAACACGATATGATCGATCAAATAGATCAGTGAAATCAAACCTGCACGATTTTCGACGAAAACAAAAGCATACACGTTCCCCATAACTCCGTCAAAAAATACCGGTTCAGTCTGAAACAATTATTCTGCTATCGCTCTCGGCCAAATAATGTTATCAGCAAGTAGTCCGTGTTGTTGATTCATGTTGCGTCGCTACTAGCCAGAAAGATTGTTTCATGATTTTCACCTTCGGCTGTTATTCTCTATTACCTCCACATCTGAATGCTTCATATTCAAAAGAATTATTCAAGCAAGGTGGAATAATAACTTGATGTCGCATATCGCCCATTGTCTATAGCAAGGCGGGGCAGGGCCGCGGATTATTAATAAGAATTCATTTAAGCTTGGTCTATCTAGTGTCATTTGCAAACGATAGCTTCGAGTTTTTGCTGCTAGATCATATTGTCACTCGGCGCTCGTAGCTGAAAGGCATGAATACGAAATTATTATTAAAATGGCTTCGTGTTATTTCTTTTGCGGCATTTCGGCTTTGAATATGTATGCGTTGGAGGCAAGTCATTCTGCTAGTGGCTCCGTTTCGGGGGCGACAGTCATTTATTTATTTGAAGAAAAAAAAAACAACATCGTTTAATAAAAATAGTGGAGAATTTAACAATAAGTAAAACAATAGAAATATCCGATTGATTTATGAAAATTAAAGGAATGATTCTTATTGTGAAGCAAAAACATAAGTTATAGTAATAAAAGAAACAAATTGATACTTATCGTAGCTCAATAAATTGATGCTCATCTAGTCGTATTTCTACTCGAACAAAAGAAAGGTAATAATATAATAAAATCTGTTTAAAAATAAATTAGAAATTTACTTAATTTTTTAATTGTACATATTGTATCAATTCCCATATCAGACCAACTTATAGCTTCGTACCACCAAAGTTTCAGTTCAGTTCACGATTCCTAGAGATGTAGACACAAACCCGCTTCGTCCCTTAAGCGTTCATCATGATGGTTTCCGGTATTTGCAATCTAAGGCACTAACAACCAGCTGTTTCCAGACCTGGAAGACATCCTGAAACACCTTCTCCGGGATGTGTTTTAGAGCTGCTATAACATGAGCCTAGATATTTTCAATCGGGACCCAATGCTCTTCTTTCAGGATTCCTTTTAAACGAAGAATCATACAAAGTCTAGAGGAGCCGGGCTAGGGCTTTAGGGAGGCTGGA
Source organism: Nemotelus pantherinus (assembly GCA_963978885.1). Classification (NCBI taxonomy): domain Eukaryota; kingdom Metazoa; phylum Arthropoda; class Insecta; order Diptera; family Stratiomyidae; genus Nemotelus; species Nemotelus pantherinus. Next base: position 83,473,104 of record OZ022266.1, on the reverse strand, counting down.
GAACCAATGTGGTGAGGGTCCTGTCTTAATGCGTTGTCGTGATTCGGGGTCGGTAGCTTAGCTCGCTAACGCGTCAGTCCGAAGCAGCGATCTACTGCCCGCGGGTTCGAATCCCGCCGTGCCCATGGCTGTATTTGTTCGTCTTGTGCTGTCTTAACAGTCGGCGACTGGGCATAATACCAGCGCCCCATTAATTAAGTGCCACATTAAAGCTTTAGTAGCGACTAGGCATAACACTAGCGCTTTAGAAAATAAGAAATAAATGTGGCACTTATAAGAATGGAATAGTTGATATCGGCTTCTCCCATATGTATCTCCCTACCGCCATCGCTAAGCATTAGCTTCAAAGGACAATCCCCTGAGCTTTGGCATTATCATAGAAAAAAAAAGTTTCCATGCGTCCTTGATGTTACATCCGCAGAAGAGAACACTCATAAATATATGACTTCATCTGAAAATTGAAGAGTTAATCCCACAAATCGGCAAGCACCATTATATCGAGTTTCCTTCTCCTGGTAAATAAAACAAGTTTCGTTTTACCAGAATTCACTGAAAGGTCGTGCCTCGAACACGAACTACCAATTAAATACAATGCTCGTTGTGTACTTCTACATACCACATTCAGATCCTTACTTGCTGCAAATGTATCCACGTCATTACCAAAGCTTGCGCGTGCAGCCGTTCAGTTCGTTTAGCAGAAATTCAGTTACCATGCTCCACAAGAACGGTGCTAGGAAATCCCCTTAAGTGCATCCATTTATCGCCTCTGTTTTCAAGTAGCAGTCGGATTTAGCTTCCGACTGCACCAATCTCATTCAACTAAGACGTCGTCTTCTTTGCTTCACATAGCTGCCTAAAAAGCACACAGCCAAAGGCCCCTTTAATGTCCACAAATGCCCGCATCACGAACTCACCATTTGAGATCGCTCTCTCAGCTCTGGAAACCAGAGAATGAAGGGCAGACTCATATACTTTTCTTCTCTGGCACTTATGTTGCTAATCATTCAAGAGGCTAGACTTAACTGCCCTAGTGCATATGTATCGTTCAACAAGCATCATTTCAAAATAAACGGAGTTAAGCTGATCGGCCTTAATTAACTTCGATCTGAGCAGTCATCTCTCCCCGGTTTACGTATAACGACTATCATAACCTACTGTCAATTTGACGGAACATATTCTAGGACTAGGCATGTCCCAAAAATTCCTTTTAGGTTTGCGTCCAGGTGGTCAGATCACTTCCTTTCCATAACTAAATATACACGATCCAGGCCCGAGGATTTGAAACCTTTAAAAGACATGATTGCATCCCTAACCTTTTTGCAGGCGACCACAGATCTAACGGTGTACCAGCATTTCCTGCTGCTGCAAAGATCAGGAGGTTTGGTCAGAGAGGCAGATGATTCCCGATTCCACCAGGGAACCGTCTTGTTGCATCTACTCTTTCTTATCGAACAAGCCTCTTTGTAATTATCAATAATGTCTCTATTCAGATTTCTCAACCGAAATTCGATTGACTTTGACGACTTTATCCTACCAATAGCATACGCTCTGTCTGCATAAAGTAGATTAAACTTAGCTAATCAGTATTTATTGGGCCTCTTCTCTCCACCACGGGTGTAGATAGAATCCGTAGCAAAAGAGCACAAATAGCTCAACGGTGGCTGTCTTAACTGTCTTAACTCGACTCAAGGTGGTTCTCCGCATAACAAGGGTTGTCCACTACGCAATGCGGTATCGCCTTTACCTGAGCAAGGTTCCTTTGACTTGGATTTCTCCACAGCTTTGTCATTTGAAAAATTCCAAAAAAAAAAGCCTGGAAACAGTTTCGCTCGACTCGCTCAGAGCCTGACTATACCAACTTTTTTCTACATTAAGACATTTGTATCATTAACAAGTTTCATTTGCATATCAGAGACATAAACAATAGCTAAAATTTAATTTTCAAGCTCAACCTATAAGATTTTTAAATTTTGTTAATTCTAAGACTTATAACCCATCTTATAGCCCACTCACTTTGAAACCTGACGACTCATATATTGATGATGCCTCTAATATTAGTAATTTATTTGCTTCTGTTTTCCGTAAAGCTTATCGTACGGACTTGCCAAACTCCAGGCACTTTTCACCCTACTTGACGAACTAAACAGTTTCTTCTTTGCAGATGAAGGATTTCAGAATTGACGAAGATATCATTACCGCATTTGTTTACAAACTTGACAATAATAGGTGCGTTTTTTTTCACTTTTGGGCAGGGTAAGTTAAGCACTTTACGACAGAGCTTTAGGTAAGTACATTGAATGCAACAACAATCGCTGCCGCTGTTACTTCACTGCGGCAGCGATTGTTGTTGTATTCGATCTACTTACCTAAAGCTCTGTCATAAAGAGCTTAAACTTACCTTAACTTACCCTGCCCAAGAGTGCAAAAACCGCACCTAATATAACATCAAGCCCTAATGGCATACCTAATTAAGTCTTAAAATATTTTGTGTCATCACTACTACCTGTGCTGTCTTATATTTCCGATTCATCCTTAACAGCAGGCATCTTTCCTCATTTGTGGAAATATTCCAAGGTCATTCCTATATTCAAGAAAGGAAGCCGTGATGACGCTTACAACTATCGACCTATTGCAAAATTTCCCTGCCTCGCTAAACTTTTTGAAGCCATAGTCACGGATATTGTAGCCTTTAATTGCGAATCCATTATGGCTCCGTATCAGCACGGTTTTATGAAAGGTCGTTCAACCACAACCAACCTGCTTGAATTTTCTCGCCAAGCAACCAAATCAATTGAAGCTGGCCTCCAAACTGACTGTGCCTACACAGACTTGACGAAAGCCTTTGATACTCTATACTTTTATATCACTCTATACTTTTAGCTAAACATCACTCCTTGCAATTCCCTAATTTGTTTTTAAATTGGATTGATTCTTACTTGACGAATCGAATCCAACGTGTATACTTTTGCGGTGCCTTGTCATCTGAAGTTAAAACCACGTCTGGTGTTCCACAAGGTAGTCATCTAGGTCTTTTACTGATCGCCTTATTTATTAATGATGTAGGTTCTATTCTGCAGTCATCTTCTGGTCTGCTTTATGCCGATGACGCAAAAATTTTCATAACTGTGAGAAACCTTAACGATTGTAATGATCTGCAGCAGGATCTAAACAGATTTGCCAGCTGGTGGTCCGATAACAATCTCCTTATTAATCTTGACAAGTGTAAGATTATATCTTATAAACACAAAAACAATCCTGTAATCTATGAATGCTCACTTTTGTTAAGCGAATAGATAAGCGAAAGTACTCGATTTAGGATTACTGCTGAATCAATACTTCACATTTGACGATTACATTGACTCAATCGTTGTGAAAGTTAGCAATGCCGTAGGTTTTGTCGGAAGACGTTCGAGGGAATTCAACGAAATTTTTCTAACTAATAACTTCTTTTGCAGCTTAGTCAGACCTATAGTCGAATACGCTAGTATTGTATGGGCGCCGTATCAAAACGTTTACAGTGACCAAATTGAGTCCATCCAAAAGAGGTTCTTACATTTCTACCTCCGCGGTCTTCCTTATCAAGATCGATTAGATCTTTTACGAATGGATACCTTGAACTCTCGACGTCAACGTTCCAAAATCTTATTTGCCGCGAAAATTTTGGAAGGTACCATTGACTCAAACTACTTATTAAGCCAACTTTAATAACAAACGTGTCAGACGGGTGATCCTTTTGTCGATCCCTCAAGTCACTGCAATAAGTAGATGCTTTAACGAAGCTTACTATATGTTTGATTTTAATTTATCCACAGCATCACTTAAACGAATTCTGTATAAGAATAATTAATTTCTATTGTATGTGTACTCTCTGGATTAGAAAAATTTAATAAAATGAGAAACCGTGTTTATAGCTTTTATACTACTTCGTTCAGATTGAGCACATGCTTTTGAAGTGCAAGAACTTTGTAAAGCATTTTTATTTTCCACTAATCTTTCTATACCTTAACTTTACGATCTCAAAGCAAAATTCGTTAAATCTGTTTTAATATAATATTTTCGATTAATAGTGCAAACAACATAATAATAAAAATCATACAATCAAATAAACTTCTGCAGATTAATTAATACAGCATTTTCTATTGAACTAAGTCCTTTTTCATGCATACATTAATCTTTCATCTCTAGTTATCAATGAAGATAATTATCGGATTTTTCAAAAAACCTTATGTTACCAAACTCTGCACGACGCCAATAAAATTGAAACAAGTCGAATTTTGTAATTTTCGAATATCTTGTACGAATCGGCAGGTATTCTTATTTCATTAGGTACTGTGTATGTTCACGTAATCATAAAATGTGTAAACTCATGAATGCAAACACGTCAAAAATAAAAGAATTGTAATACTATGAAGATAGATACTGTATTGGTGCCTGTCTCTGCACAGATAATACAGTATCCTCAAGGGTAAACATTTCTCAAGGCGTCAGCTCTTCTTATCTAAGATTACGCATCTTTAATTAAATACCTCTCCGGCGCTGTTGTTTCTCTACACACAGTGATGATTCATTTTAATTTAACTATGAAAATTCTTATCGCCCCGAAAAGAGCTGTTGTGATCCATAACCAATTGGAGAATGTTAATCACTATTGGAGCCGCCGACTACGTATACGCTATCGTTTTGATTGTGAATAAGATTCAATAATAGGTTTCGATTTCGAATCGTAACGAAAATCTTTTAAGTTTTCGTTAGGTTTATAACTATCGATGTCTTGATTGTGTCGGAAAAGTCAACAGAGTGCCGATATTAGCTTAATTGTAGCTATGAGTTTAAAGTGTCAACCAGATGTAATTAAGTGTACAATTCACGTGATAAATGGTGCGTAAAAACAGCCCGTGGTTTCCATTTTCTTCGAATACATCCCTCTGAAAAATATTTTGCATTATTAATCATATACGTACATCAGGTCTCTGTCGATCGGCAGCAACTTTAACCTAATCATGTACATATTCTAGTTAATCTCTGTCTTTCTATTCTATTATCTTCCCAAATGCATTGTCTATAAATATGAAATGAAAATTAAAACATTATCTTATCATCTCCTTTTCTATTTTAGATACATCAACATCAGTTGACTGCACACTAAGCTCGGAAAGTACTGGACAAGAATGTTTGGAGAATGTTTGTCAACGACTTTCGATCAACCAACCAGAGTTTTTCGGCCTACGTTACATTGCGAAAGGAACCAAAGACGAGACAAGATGGATCGATCTGGAACGACCTCTGCATCGGCAACTAGAGAAACATGCGGTCGGAACGAAGCTATACCTACGGGTCATGTACTATATAATGTCGGGCGTTACGCTGTTAGATGACGAAGTTTCCCGCTATTATTATTACTTGCAACTGAAAAGCGACGTCGAAGATGGCAAGATATCGTGTGATACAAAACAGGCTATCATTCTCGCACTGTACTGCCGCCAAGCTGAGTATGACGGATATCAGAAAGATAAGCATACAATAGAGTATCTAAAGACGTTGCTGCCATTCCCGAAGCGTATGATTGATGAAGGTGTCATTCACGAAGGTCTCATCGAAGAGGTTATTCAACAAAATCCTGGGCTGCAAAATTTGACTCAAAGCGCGGCAGAGGAATTGTATATTGCAGCATGTCAGCAGCTAGATGGTTACGGCCAGGAAAAATTCTTGGTAAAGGACAGTGACGGAAACGAGGTACAACTCGGAATAACAATAAACGGAATAGCCGTCTGCTATGTGGATCATATTCGATTTTACCCGTGGTACGAAATCAGTAACGTTGTAAACTTGAAAAGAACTTTCAACATCGAATGCACGAATACTGTGAGCTTTACATTCCCAGACGCTGAAAGTGGTAGATACTTTTGGAAACTATGCGTCCTGCAACATACGTTTTATATGAAATTTGAAAAAAATCAAGCAAATTCTTGTCAGCCAAACCTCTTCCAGAATGTACCAGAAGAGGTGAACGATAGTCGCGAGGATTTAGTTGATGAAAGAAACGTGTACTGTCCAGAAACTCCAGTATCTGGAATGCAAAGCACTGTGGCGAGCAACATGTCCTTAGCGACACAACAACTGATTCGCACATCAGGACAAAGTTGGACGACGGTACCCCAAGAATATGGCTCACAAAATTGCAACTATCCTCAAATGTTGGACCATATAGATAGTACACGGCTGCAGAGTCTTTCTTGTTTAGATCTTAGCAATAACAATAACTATAGTCATGAACGAGAAAGACTCAAAGCGTTGCTTCCACAATACAGGCCAGCGCCAGACTATGAAACGGCCGTACAGCAAAAATATCTTTCCCAATCGAATGATATTCACATAAACTCCACTCAATTACCGCGACGTGCTCCCTCCACTGGAATACTCACAGATCCACACATATTTTCCGGCAGTCAACCAGACATGCATCATTTGAATAATGGTGGAACTGATGCGCTAAGGAATCAAATTCTTCAGCATAAATACCCAGATGTTACTCAACCTGCAAACACTTCGCTTCTAGGACACCTGAATATGAACCTGTACACTAATCTGGACTTAGCACAACGCCTACAGATGATGAAAATCAAACCACCACCGCCATATCCTGCAAATAGACTGAGTTCGACATCAACGCCAGACTTGGCGGTCGCAAGCCATAGAACACTATTAGGATATCGTGGTGCTTACGTATCAGGGTCTAGTCCAGATTTAGTTTCGACTCGACAGTTTCTGAACAGCCAATACGGTCACCATCCGTATCAAATAGGCCAGTCGCAACCGTATTTACCGCACGGAACTTTTGAGAATCTGAATATGATCGAGGAACAACCATCGATCGTGCTTCCCTTACGGCAGCCTGCGAAAAATATTCCTTATCGACAGCAGCATCATATGCAAGATTCGAATGGCTTGCTCCAAAGAACTACTAAAAATGGTTCGATCGAACCTATTTACGAGAACGTGCCACTTCCCTGGCAACCGGAAACATCGTCCGAAATGAGAAACAGGACATCGAGCATCCAATCTGCTCCAGGTGGAATGAGACATGAGAACCCTATTTTCAATGCTGGCCATAACGACGATAAACAGCATAATCCCCGGATAGAAATATCAGCTATTGATTCTCATCAAATCAACGCTCCAACAAGGGAAATCCGGCATAGTACAGTTCCACCAACAATGACACAAAACTTTGGCAGCTCCACGTATCTTACTCGCGATAAAATCGAATCGCACGACCATTCCGTGTCAACCGCTTCCACATCATCCATTCACCATCAATCGCAACAACAGCCCCTGCAACAATTTTCGCAAACACAACAACACCCGCACCATCAACCGCCAATCAGACTTAAGTCTGAACCGATTCCTCATAACTCATCACACATCTCATCGAAATCATTTTTCACTTCGCCATCAAGTGCGATGTCGCAACATAATACCACTGCAACAACAACGTTTTCGATCAACGATTCGAACGCTTCGGTAGCTACAAAGGAGAAGCGAAAAAAACGCTGGGGTATCTTAAGCCGTAGTAAGAATGCTGACAAACAGAAGAGTGCGACGCTAGGACGCGAAAAAACGAAAAATAAAGAGAAAGTCGAATTGTCGAAACAGGACGTGAATCTAAGGCATCGTTGGTCGACAGGAGTGTCGAGACTACAACCCTTATCAGCCACATTTAGCAAGGATAAATTGGTAAGTTTGATGGTACTTTCGAATGGAGCGGACTATGACTGTCATTTATTTATTAATTAAATTTATTATAACAAGCTACTGCCCAGTTACAAAAATAAAAATACTAGAAAGAGCCAAAAAATATTTCAAAGAAAAACAAATTATAAAATAATTAAAAATATTAAGTATATACGTATTTTAAACTTCAACAAATTAAAGTAATCCTTATGTTAACATAGAATAAAGTGTAAAAACGGTAAAATAATCAAGCATTATAAGGAACTTTAAGAATTTAATTTGAGACTTAAATTGAGATAACGTTAGCGAAGAAGGATCAAGCTGGAGATCGTTGTGCTTTCTGGGAATACGCACTAGCGATTAGTTACAAGGCAATGTGCTGGTCGAATTTGAGCTTTGGGTCAAAGTACACATCAAGGTTCTTAAAATTATCAACAGCCGTAATAGAAGATCCGTACAGAGTATAGGAATATATTAAGGGTGACGTTTTATACGAATAGGACATTTGATGACATTTGGATATGTTCAAAGTAAGTGAATTTTTAGAGCACCAGATGCACAGTCGTCAACCAACAAGAGACAGGGAGAGCAACTAAATGAAAGATCACTTATAAAGACTAGGAATAATAATGGACCGAGAATGGAGCCCTGAGGAACATCGGAAAGCGGACAGAAAGGGGAAGAGAAGGAGGAATGTATAGTTACAGCACAAGAACGACCAAAAATATTGGATGAAGACTAGACATCCCATAACTTCGAACCTTTGCAAGAAAAATTCTGTGATCAACAGAATCAAAAACTTTTGAGAATTCGGTATATATCACATCCACTTGTCTCCGTTGCTCTAAAGCAGAAGCAACGAAGTTCGTAAAATATATAAGATCAGAGGTGGGAGATCTACCTTTGACGAAACAATGCTGTTCAGGTGCAAGGAAAGGATGGAGGAGAGGAAGCAGCCTGTTGTAAACCATTCTTTCAAGAATTTTTCCAAAACAAGCAAGGAGGGAAATGGGACGGTAGTTTGAAACACAGCTTGGGTCGCCAGACTTGTGGATGGGTGAAATATAAGCAGATGCTAGCTATAGCCGGAGGAGAGGCTGAGGTTAAATATAATAGTCAAAGGACGATGAAAGTGATTTGGCCAACAGGTTAGGGATACCATCAGAACCACAGCCGACATTGACATCAAGACATTCGAGTAAGGATTCAATTTCAAGAGGATTGTTGTAAATTGAAGATAGAGAAGATGAAGCTACATGGGGAACTTCACAAAGCAAGATATGATTGAGTTGAGAAAAAGGAAGAAAAATATTTTGCGAAGAGGTCGCATATTTCATGTAGATTAGACGCATCGGGGAAACGATGGGAACTTTTGAGGGAACGGACCTAAGACCAAAAGGGTTTCTGATGTTTAAAACAGATAGAGGACTCAATGCTGGAAAAGTAATCTCGAATAGCTTGATTGACGGCAGTTTTGGCAGAAGAAAATTGCCTCGAAAATTTGAGGAAGTCATCATGATAGCCTGTATGCCTAAATCTAGCTCGATTTACTAATTTAATCAATTTTAAGATTGAGGTTTCGTTTCACTATTTAATTTAATGATCCGTTTTATATCTTGCACTTATTCCTTAAAACAGTTTTGTGTCTTCAGACGCAAGTTTCGTGAAGTTTGCTGCGAGGCTTAAATATGGAAAGTTTTTTGTCAGCATGTCTGCATTTCTACATCCTTGCTGCAAATAAAGCGGCTGGAATAGAAAGAGTGATTATATATAGATACATAAATCATCAGAAAGAGTAATTTACATTGAAATTACTTTCAATTAAAAAATCTATAAGCTATCTAATCTGCCTTAAAAAATTTCATAGCCTTTTCATTATATCCGTTAGCATAAAATTTTCAAATGCAGCACCAGTGATATTGTCGAAAATTTAATAAACGAATAGTATTGCTCTTATTCGGCATCAAATTGAGCAATGATGCAGCGGTGTCTTCCGTTGAAGATTGTTTTCTTCGAATTACTTAAGTTCCCTATTTATTTCAATTACTGCAGAATTAATAACCAGTTTCCTTCGCTTACTATATTTTCTATTTAAAAAAAATTACATATTTCATTTTATACTTATTTTTAGTGTCAAATTCTTGATTCGAAATTAAATGATGCACAATTATTTATGGAATTCGAACGAATACCGAAACGAAGACAAAGTGCACGCTATGATTGTGCTCTGCTTGACGAGAACAAATCGAAAAATTCTGATCCGAATTTTCTACCGTACGACGATAATCGTGTACGGTTGACACCGATGAGGGACAATCGTATGGGATACGTAAATGCATCGCATATAACAGTAAGTAAATCCCATTGAATGCATCAACTAAAATATAATTAAATCGATTCACTTCTAGGCCACGGTTGGAACAACACAACGCTTCTATATAATTGCTCAGAGTCCGCATGATAGCTTAACAACTAACATTTTCTGGCAATGCGTATGGGAGGCGGACGTTTATCTTCTAGTTCAACTATCAGAAGAATTAACGTATATTCCACCGTCACCGAGTCGCTGTCTTGAGTTTGGACAAGTAAGGTTTTTTATCTGGAAAAAATTCTGGAAGTACTCATGAGTGTCTGATAAAGCTATTTTCGTCGTAATCGAAAGTTTCAGATCTGTTGAACACATTATTCTATGATAACGTTTACACGAATCGAAGTCAAACATTGAACTTTCTTTCTATTTTCAGTTTCAGGTTTATCAGGAATTCTCACAAACAACTGATCGATGTATAACTAGTAAATTAAGATTGTATCATAAACAATCGCGGCGCTATCGTTCCGTATGGCATCTAAGTTATTCGGAATGGAAAGAGCAAAACTGTCCACGAGACGTGGGTCACTTTTTAGATTTTCTAGAAGAACTAAGCTCAGTACGATTAGCTTCAATAAATGAGGTACCACCGGGACATAATACAAATCCGCCGGTTTTGGTGCATTGCAGCGAAGGTGGTGGACGATCGGGTGTGACACTGCTAGCTGATTTATTACTTTACACTTTAGATCATAATGAGGTAAGTTAAACTTCTCTAAATATTTCAAAAATTTTACAAATCAAGCACAGAAGTAAATAACAAATAAATGTGTGACATTAGATTCCCAGCGAAAAAAGCTCTGTATAACCGATATGCAAGCGCTTTACCAAAGCTGCAACCCGCTTTGAACATGCTTTGGCTTCACTCAAATTTAACATTGCATATCATTGGTAAAAAGCGCGTGCACCTCGCTTTAATTTAAATGCTCATAAAGTGGTTTTCCTAAGCAAACCCAAAGCGCTTTCATTAAGCAATTACAAACCGCTAATCAATTAAAAAGCGCTCTCAACTGGACTAGAAATTATTGATGTTTGGTGTTATTATTGTTTAGTAAATTTTTTTAGGGAGAGTAAAATGCTTATCGACTTTATTTTACTAAACAGAAAGTAAGGCCTAAAACCATAAAATGAAACACAAAACAGATCTTAAAGTTAAATCTTGAAAAAGATAGGCAAGAAGCAAGTAATAAAAGAAATTGGTATTATAATCATTTAACTGTACTTAAATGAAATATAGAAAGTTTATGAATATTTCCCATAGTGGAAAGTATTTTTTTGCGCTCGAATGCCAACCCTCATCTCTTTCTCGCATTCTTCAAATGTCATGGGATCCTTTAATGCATCTGTGTATAGAAATATTAATTTCCATAATGAGTAAACTAAAATCATATTACCGTATATATATTGCGAGAAAAGTGTTTTTTTCTTGGGATCTTCTTTTGTTGACCTTCCCAGTTTACGGTCAAAAAGAATTCCTCGCTTAAGAATATTGGAAGTTAGCTGCTGCTTGCCAATAGTTGAATATAAGTAGGTAGCCTGTAAAGTCGTTGTTCATATTTGTTATATAATACCTAATAATAAATTGCCTTCGAATTCACGAAAAGGTATATCCTTTATTTTCTTCTCGGCTAATTAAGTCCTCAAGGTTTCCAATTGGATATATTTTTAAATCCATTTGAGTTGGATCATAGTTTTGGATAGTGCTTTGAAGGTAACCGAGTACCTTGCAAGCCACTCATTTTGACGCAATAAAATATTTTTTATTTCATCAAATTTATTTGTGTAGTCTTCATTTGCAGCTTTTAGTTTTGCATTTTCAGATTCTGAATAATATGCGAAAGTATTAGATGCTTAATAAGTACGTAAGCATCGACAAAAAACATACCTAAATTTTTACATTTTCCCCATTCCATTCCAACAATAAAAGCATTGCATTTGTAAACAGCAGTGGTATCCCCCTTCCATGTAGGACATTTTATCTGAAAATGAAATTTCGATTCGACCGGCTCAGTAAAAAAATTGCTTATAAACGAAAATACGAAACCTTTAACAAACTCTTGTCCGTCCTGGTTTTTAAAAAATCTAGTTACTTTCAACGGTATCAACGGTTTCACATACCAAAAATTATCTGGCATTTTATTGCTTATTATAATTTTCTGCGGATAAAAACTATCTGTAAAAATGTACTTTCTATTGCTTGTATCTTTTCTTGTCTCGTGTTTAACATCTTTAGCACAAAATTTTTCAATAGTTCGATTATGTAGTTGCTGCAAAATATTTGTAGGTTGTCTAAAATATTTCTTGAGAGTTTGGATGCAATTTTCGAAGCGATACGCAGAGAATTAGTCAACGTTTCCAAATATTTGGACGCACTCCGCAAGGTGAAGCAAGTTCTGAACGTTGTAGCTTAATTTAATTTTCCCCATAAATGCTTGGAAAATTATGTACGAGTACTTTCAGCATGTCTTCAACGATATTTAAATTTTTTGTTCAGTTTCGCGGAAAAAAAGACTCGCACGAAGGAATTGGCAGCTGCACCGGTCTCCCCAAACTAAAACACTACTCAACAAAGCTTCTAGTGAGCTCAGACTGGCACTTGCGAAAGACAACGAGTTAAAGTTCCATTCATTCTTAGAGAGCCTCAGTCCCACTAAAAATGCAGACTATTCATTGTGGAAAGCAGTCAAAAAAATCAACAAACCTACCATCAGGGAAGCCCCACTAAGAACTGTCAACGGGCAATGGGCCAAAAGTGACGCAGAGAAAGCCACCGCCTTCGCAGTTCACCTAGAACAGGTTTTCACACCTTTCACCACGGCAACATGTGACTTTCCAACTAATGTCAACGCTCAGGACTCAGAATCAATCAAGACTTCGGCTAAGGAAGTGCAAGATATCATTATTCAGGAAACATGCTCAAAAAAATCTCCGGGAATTGATCTCATCACCAATGCTATGCTCAAACAGATGCCGCCGATCGTATTCTCTTGGCTTTCTAATCTATTCAATGCTATCTTTCGAATCGGATATTTTCCTGAAGTTTGGAAAACAGGTGAGATCATAATGATCCCTAAGCCTGGTAAGGACTCTTCTCAAGTGAAGTCATACAGACCTATTAGTCTTTTGTCATGCGTCTCCAAAGTTTTCGAGAAAGTTCTGTTGAAAAAGTTACTACCGATACTAGAAGATGCAAAAATAATTCCAGAACAGCAATTTGGGGTTCGAAGACATCACAGCACCATTCAACAGGTCCATCGAATCGCGTCAGACATTAAAATAGCATTCGAAGACAAGAAGTACTGCTCAGCAATCTTTTTAGATGTAACTCAAGCCTTCGATAAAGTCTGGCACGAAGGGTTGATCTTCAAAATTGAATCAATGCTTCCAAAAAGCTTCCACAAAATACTCTCCTCCTACCTGACCAACCGCACATTCCAGGTGAGATACAAAAGCTATTCTACCGCTAAATATCGTGTGCATGCTGGTGTACCACAAGGAAGTGTTTTGGGACCGGTACTTTACACTATATTCACATCTGATCTCCCAATATGCGACAAAACAACGACAGCTACCTTTGCGGATGACGTTGCCATACTATGCACTGATTCAGACCCAGTTACGGCATCCCGTACATTGCAAGGCCACATCTCACTTCTTGAAGAATGGCTAGCGAAATGGAGAATCAGAATGAACGAAACCAAATGCATACACGTTACTTTCACATTGTTAAAACTGACTTGCCCTCAAGTATATTTAAACAATGTACCTATACCTCAAAGTAACGAAGTAAAGTATCTCGGAATGCACCTTGATAGGAGGCTCACCTGGAAACGGCACATTGAAGCTAAAAATCAACAACTGAAGCTCAAATTCATAAACCTCAAATGGATGCTCAATAGCAGGTCAAAACTTTCTCTCGACTCTAAAGTGCTCGTCTATAAGTCTGTCTTAAAGCCAATCTGGACATATGGCTTACAAATATGGGGTGCAGCCCGCCCTTCAAACATCAACATCATCCAGAGGACCCAATCAAAAATACTTCGATCTATCACCGGAGCCCCGTGGTACTTCCGGAACGCCAATCTCCATAAAGACCTGCGAATCGAGACGATTTCAGAAGAAATTAAAAACCGTAGTGGAAAATATATTGCAGCCCTCGCTCATCGCATTAAAAAAATACTAACTCATCGTAAATTTCAGCGATTGAAAAGAACTGACCCGTTGGACCTTCCATCTTTAACGTAGAAAATACAGCCTGCGTAGCCAATTTCTTTGCTTTTCAAACTCTTTCAAACATTGAACACTGTAATTCTATAACACATATCATAGCTTTGCTCTTTGCTGTGTGACTTTATGTCAATAAAGTAACTTGGGTCCAAAATGTTCACGTCTTCAACTGTGAGGAGTGCACATCACTTGTTTTAGCATGTAAGATTTTAAAACTAACTGAAGCTTCTTATACGAAGGAAACAGTTTAATAAAGGTATTATTAAAAAAAAAAAAAAAGTTTCGCGGGCAGGAGAGCAAACGGAAAGATGTACTTAACAGTAAAAAATGTTCGTACATATTTTTATCCAAAATATATTTCAGTGAAACAATTCCAATATATCCATTTGCCGAAACTCCATAGCTTTCCAGCTGTGAATTTCATTTAAAGTACGATATTTTCTGTAGAATTCAGTAGCGATACATAACGACATGGAACGGACATGTTTTTTTTTCAGATTTTGTTGATTTTTTCCCGTGAAATTTTCCATCCAGTATATGAACCAGCATTTTTTTAAAAACTCCCAAATCAATTAAATGCATGATATCTAATGGAAATTGGGAAGCCATTCCAGTTTCGATTGTTTCCAAAATATGTGAATTATTTCGAAAGAAATCCTTATGATGCATTGGGTTGAACCTTTTAAAAAAGCCTTTATTCGTTCCTAAGCTGACTCTTTCAACTTCATAAGTTAAGCAGTTTGAAAAAAAACTATTAAAGATATCAATTTGAAATTTTGCATGCATCTTTATTAACAAAAAAAGTATAAAATCGCATAGTTGAGTTTTTCAAAAAAACAAAATGGCGGCTTCTATATGCAATTGATGGATCGCACGCTGACGGCCAGAGTCGATTGCGCGGCACATTGCACAGGTCGTCCAGGTGATCTGCAATCAATTTAACGATGAAATTCTATTAGTTTAGCTAAAAACACACAAAGTGAACCTAAATTGAGACATAAATATTAAATTTTCGCGATTTGGCAAGTGTTGGAAAATAGCATGCTCGATTTTGGACGTTTTTTTCGATGAAAAAAGTGCTCCCAAATAACCAAATTTCAATTTTTATGGCTCAATTTAGGTTCACTTTGTGTGTTTGTAGCTAAACTAATAGAATTTCATCGTTAAATTGATTGCAGATCACCTGGACGACCTGGGCAATGTGCCGCGCAATCGACTCTGGCCATCAGCGCGCGCTCCATCAATTGCATACATAAAGCCGCCATTTTGTTTTATTGAAAAATTCAACTATGCGATTTTATACTTTTTTTGTTAATAATAAAATTAAAATTTATTAAAAATTAAAATTTTTAATTGATATCTATAATAGTTTTTTTTTACAACACTTTTAAAATGATACTGCTTTTTACCCGTTTAACAGTAGAATAACCCCTTAAGAAAGCTTTAGCTGTAGCTTCACATATAAATGTTCTTAATCTTAAACTGGAAGCCCGTTCGTCAATTTGAAGCATGTTACCTTTTAAATGCTTTATTTTTCTTTCCTTTTAAATGCTTTTTTTTCCTGTGACTTTAAGATACAAATTTATATCCAACGGTTTTCCGCGACCAACGTAAGCCCCAATTAAAAAAACATTATTTTTTTGGGAGTGGATGTCAATAACCTTCAATAAGTATCTTTAACGGAAGTCCGAGCCGGAACCACTTTCGCATTACTTCAACTCGGCCGTGCTACTTCCACCTATCAGGTGTCCCATTGACTTACTTTCGTTCTGTCAGGCTTTCAGGAGTCTATGAGGTATTCTTCTTCTTTTTTCAAACGTAATACCAGTTCCACATATAGGGCATTCCACGTGAAGCGGACAGGTAAACAATTTTGATGTTTCCGATTTTAGTAATATTTTATTATGTTTTAACTATATATATCCTCGATCTAGATACAAAATGTTTTTACTGGTTAACGAGCTAGAGGTCCTTCAAGATTTAACTTTTTGGCAGGTATGAGCTATTTAGAATTCTTTTATCCAGTATTAAAAAGTTACAATAAAATAAATAAAAAACTTGAATTTATACTTCATTTAATGAGCTTTTGAAATGCATTTTTGGATATTCAAAAAACATTTTTTGTTTTGAAAGTATATATATTTAAATTTTTGAAAGTTGAATTTAACTAAGTTAGACAATTTTTTTTTTCTTCTAAAAATAGCTAATAGTGAATAGATAATTCTTGCTAAGTTTCATAATGGGCGTAGAAGTCGTTAAGGAGCTAGACCAGTTACAGTTTCGAAAAGGAGTGGCCGACGCCATATCTTCCTGGCGGACTGTGTGATCGTTTTCTGCGAATCTACAATATTTCTCAGGACATCCGCCTCCATGGGTGGGTCGGAACCTATGCGGCCGAGCCTACCTGATACTATTTTGTAGCCTTGGGTCCCGGTCCACTTCTTCGCATAGAGTTTGGCACATTTGCTTTCTCCTCCACTTTATAGCTATTCCCATTTCTTTTTTTTGCCTTTCAGTGGTTCGCGGCAAGTAGCAACGCCTCTGGTTGTCCAATAAACCGCTGTGTCCTACACTTGCACGCTAGAGTTCTCCGCCTTAGTTCCATTATCTCCTCAGTCCGCCAATAAGCCTTCTGTTTGACCGGTAGTGACTTTCGAAGTGGCATCGACGCATCGCATGCTCGCCGAATTTTGCCCATAGTGAAATTTCGGAAAGCTTTGCATGTTCCTGACCCCTAAACGTGCCTCGCTTCTCCTGTTTTGCCTTTGCCGTTGCACAGCAAGCAGAATGGCTGCGCCGAGCATACCTTTGCAATGTGTCCAACTTGTCCGCATTTCCAGCATCTAGTACTGCGGTCTGGTCCTTTGCAGTCTTTTCTTGTATGGTTGTATCCATGCAGTTGAAACAGCGCACAACTTCAGGATGCTTCCTTACCCTAGCGTTAACCCAGCCAATTCTAATTAGTCCAGTATAAACTAGCTTCACGAGCTTGAGTAGCCTAGTGGGTAGAGCACTGGCTTCTTGCGTGTGAGGTCCCTAGTTCGAATCCAGGTTCGGACGAGGGTCCGCGCACCAAGCTTTGAGTTCACCTAGCTCTGATTAGGTACCTGATTTAAATCAGGGGTAAAGCGAGTCGTGGAACTAATCACTCCACACTCGTATCCACAATGATTAAAAAAAAATTGTAATGAAGCTCTCTACCAGCTTCAACCCCTAGACCCGGACAAGGGTTGTCGTGGGATTGCTTTATAAACTAGCTTCAAAGCTTTTACTTCGTCCAGTTCAACGGCGGCTTTCCTCTGTTCCCTTGTATTCTGGAGAAATAAAGTAACTTTTATGTGTTGAATCCCCTCCTCCCGAATTGCTGGTATCACTTCTTCTTCTGTCGTATCTTATCATTAGTATTGCTCCTAAAATAGACCGAAATGACGTTGCAGAACTTTTGTACAAAAGAACACCATCGATTCCTATATCAATTTTTACTTCTTCACCTTCTAAATCAGATTTCATTAAGTTCAGTGCCTTTTCTATTCCAAGATGAAAATATTTTCCAGGTGGCATTTCAATAAGGTTAATTTGGTTTGATTTTATACGAAGTAAAGTTGTCATCGATGACGAAAAATTATTACCATGTTTATTTAAAATGAGAAGCAAATCGTTCCCTGCTGCGTGTGATATTCTTTGCTGAATTTTCTTGTAGTGTTTCATTTGAAAAATTTTCAACTGATTCATTTTGTCTTATTGAGTAAGTGCTTGTGGATTCAATATTTTCAGGTGAATTTAATTTTCCTACAAATGTGCTACGTTCATTTGAATTTTTTTCTACGGTGTCATCAATTAATTTGCAAGTTTTCTCCATTATTCAATGCAGACAATTTTTTTGCAATCAGCCGTTTGAAATGTCTATTGCTTACTATAAAAAGTTTTTGTGACATTTCAAGCTTCACTCTAGTAATACTATGTGTGTATTTCAAGAAATTAGAGTTGTAAGAAATACGTATCATAAATGGATGACATATAGTTTAGGAAAGGCTATATGATTCTCTGCCATCAAATGATGTGAAAATCCTGCTGGGCGACTTCAACGCAAAGGTTGGAAAGGAGGAAACACACCGCGGAACCACCGACCAATTTAGTCTTCACGACCTATGCAACGACAATGGACAACGACTGGTCGACTTTGCGAGTAGCTGAAATTTCGTCGTAAGCTCCACGTGTTTCCCGCATCGTGACATCCATAAAAGGACATGGGCATCCCCCGACGGCCACACCTTTAATCAGATTGATCATATTCTGATTCAGAAAAGGTGGGCCTCCAGTATTTTAGATGTGCGAACCTTCCGTGGAGCCAACTGCGACTCCGACCACTACTTAGTCAAGACTCGATATCGATGTCGAATATCACTGTCGTATGAAGCCAGGGCAAGTTCAAGACGCAAGTTCGATGTCGACAAGCTTCGAAACAAGACGATGGAAGCCGAGTATAGATCTGCTCTGGAAATGGAACTAGCTTCCACGCCTAACACCACGTCTATCAACGATGTTTGGACTACTATCAAAAGCGCAGTGAACGCAGCAGCCGAAAAGTAGTGGGGTATACAGCCGGGCAACGCAGAAATGAATGGTTCGACGAGGATTGGCAAGCCGCGTTGGATGAAAAGAATGCGGCCTACAAAATCCACATTGAACGACCGACTAGAGCCAAGAAAGAAAAATATGGCGATCTTCGGAGAGTAGCTAATAGAATAATTAGACGTAAGAAACGAAAGCATTTTGACACCATGCTGAATAACATGAATGACAACTTTATGGCTAACAACACTCGACAAGCGTACAAAGTAGTGAGACACTTAAAACAAGGCTTTAAATCACGAACTAGCCTATGTAGGGCTGCCGATGGAAGCATCATATATGGCTCAGAACAGGTGAAGGAAAGATGGGCGTCCTATTTCCAGGAAATGTCCCCGCACCCGACGAGTCGCCATCATTAATTGGCACATACCGTGACAGTGCCTCGTCTCACCTTCCTACACTAGATGAAGTCCGACAGGCCATAGACCGCTTGAAACCCAACAAAGCACCGGGCATCGATGGTATCCCCGCGGAGCTCCTGAAGACAGGCGGGATTTCCGTTTTAAGGGCAATCCATGGATTGGTGACAGGCATCTGGCAACAAGAAACGATGCCGGATGAGTGGCGAAGAAGCGTTATATGTCCCATTCACAAGAAAGGGGATAAACTGCTATGCGAAAACTACAGGGGCATATCACTACTTTGTACGTCGTACAAGCTCTTGACAAACATTTTAGAGTTAAGGATTTCCCATCACGCTGAGAAAATTCTTGGTGAATATCAAGGTGGTTTCAGACGTGGAAGATCGACAACTGACCAAATATTTACGGTCAAACAAATTTTGGAAAAATGCTGGGAATTCAACATTGCTGTCCATCAAATATTCGTCGACTTCAAACAAGCGTACGACAGCATCAACCGAACTGCATTATATAACATCATGCTGCAGTTCAGAATCCCAGCAAAGTTGGTACGACTGGTGAAAATGACCATGACCAACTCCACGTCATAAGTGCTGATTCAGAATAATATGACCAACTCGTTTTCGACGAATACTGGGCTTAAAACAAGGGGATGGATTAGCTCCGGTATTCTTTAACTTAGTGCTTGAGTATGTCATCAGAAAAATCCCCGATCACACGAGAGGAACTCTATTATTTAAGTCGACACAGCTAGTAGCTTACGCTGATGACATCAACATTATGTCCATTATGTCACGTTCGTTCAACGACGCAAAGGAAGTATTTGTAGCTCTAGACGAAACCGCCAAGGAAGTTGGTCTGCAAATTAACGAACAAAAAACAAAAGCTATGACTCAATCAAGGAAAAGGACGCCAATAAGACAAAACATAACGATAGGGGACTATAACCTTGAAAATGTAGACAACTTCGTGTACCTAGGGACGAACCTCTCGAAGGATGGGAATGAACTTGACGAAATCAAACGCCGGATTCAATTAGCCAATAAGACATCCTTTTCGGTGCTTCCCACTTTGAAATCTCGATGCGTACACAGGAATACGAAGCTTCGCATCTACAAAACAATTATTAGACCTGTGCTATGCTACGGAAGCGAAACCTGGACGCTGACCCAGGCATCTGAAAAAGCCTTGAATACGTTTGAAAGAAGGGTATTGCGATGGATCCTCGGTCCAATACGGGAAGAAGATGGATGGCGAATCTGATACAACAACGAGCTGTATACCATTTATGACAAGCCGGAAGTCTCTACCGTCATACGACTCCAAAAACTACAATGGGCTGGCCCCGTCGAACGAATGAGCGACATTCGAATCCCCAAACGATCTCTCAAGGGGCGAGCGAGCGGAGCCAGGTCAGTCGATAAGCCACGCAAGCGCTGGGAGGATTCTATAGATGCTGACAGCAGGTCACTTTTGGTAGCAGCGAACTGAAGGACGCGGTCACTGAGCCGAGACGAATGGAGGCAAAGTATTAAGGAGGCTAAGGCTCGATTCGGGCTGTAGTGCCCCGATGATGATAGTTTAATATAGAATACCAGAAGTAAAATACTACTCCCACTGTCCGAAAATAAGATTTCGATTTGAAAAAATGGTCTTTCTATTTATTATAATTATAAAAATGGAAGAAACGGATCGTCTTTTTTGGTAAACAAATGTTCATTGTAAAAAATGATTAATTCCGTCAAAATGGTTAGTTTAAGTAATTATGTAACAAAGTTTTGGGTATATAATAAAACGAGTTCTTATGAACGACTCGGGATATACTTACTGTAAACTGATGAAAATTTGTACATACACGTGTACTTGAATGTCCTTCAAACCCTATCATTGGTCCTTAGTCTCTATACTGTTCATTTAAAATTAGTGATGGGCAAAATTACTCTTTGAAGTGAGCCAGCTCCGTAAAACTCACTCACTTTAAAGAGTCGCTCTTTAAGAGCCACTCAAAAGAGCCACTTCAAGCAACTTTTTTATGGTTGCAAAAGTATAAAGTAAATTGCTATTTTTTGTTGTTTTATTAATAATAATAAGCTTAAATCTAATATAACATAACATTACTTTAAAAATATAATATAGCATATAATATAAATTTAAAAATAAACGATAAAATCATATCTGAAAATCTTTCCATATAAGTGGCTACTCTACTCAATCGTTGATTCACTATCTCCAGATTCTGGGATGTAAATCTTTCTTTTCCTTCCACCAATTGAGAGGGTCAGCAGTTCTGGGTATATTTACATGTTGTAAATACTTATCCATTTCGTTAATGCCTGCAGCTACATAGATTTGCTGGGTTCTTACACTGTTGACTTTGTCATCAAATTTTCGCTATAGCGAATTTTGCGTACCTTGTGCTGTGGGTACCGAAACTAGATGTATACAAGCAAGTTTGTACGTGGATTCATTTTGAAATGCTAGTCTTTTAAATCGTGGATCTAAAAGAACGCTCTCTAGGCAAAACATATTTTCTTTATATAATTTAAATCTGTTTGAAAGTTCTCTTTGGATCACATTTAAAAAACTGCGTACATCAGCAGTTTTATTTTCGTTCAGACAGAGTTTTGAAATGTAGCTTATAATCGTTGATATAATAATATATATTTTAGAAATCGATACTGTTTTCTCACTGCTTATTTCTAGAGTAGCCTCATTGAAGATGCTCAATATATCAGGGGTTGTTTTCATAATATTCCATTCATCAGAAGAAGGAGTTGGTAGATTTTAGTTCAGGACACCTAAGGTGGCTAATAGTGGCTCTTTTACTTCTTGAATGCGCACAAGCATAGATTACGTAGAGTTCCACCTGGTAATAGCATCAAACTTTAATTTAAGCTCTACGTATTCCATTTGCCTATGTTTTTGTTGTAATTTTGCCGTTATTTTGCTACCAAAATTTTTTCGGACGGTTTTCCGTCAGATTTCATTTTGCCGTATCTTCGAAACTAGTCTGCTTTTTCCCAGACTTGTATGGAAATTTCGCCCGAAACAACTCAAAAAGTCCCCAAATTCATGCTAGTCAAAAAAAAAAATATTTTGGAAAAATGAACGTTTTTGCCCAATTTCCCCTATCAAAAATCTATAATAATAATTTTTTGCCCTTGAAATATCACTATTGTACTCCCCGACCACTTCCAATCATCGAAAGCATCGTAAAGGCAGTTTTTGCCATACTATGGCGAAAAAAACCCTTACTCCCCTACAAAACCGAAATTTTTGTATCGCAGCAATAGGTCTTGGCCCGTTATGTCCCAAACCGCCTTAACCCCAAATTGGCCGATTTTGTCCGATTTCAACTACTTTTGCCTTAAAAACTTTTTGAAGAACGAAAATATTCGATACGAACCTGTTCCATATACCTGTTCTAGTGTATAAGCTTCATCTCTAAAATCTACCTATGAAATGCACCGCCAAATAGCCAACATTTGGCTACTAAAATACTCGTGAACCAGGGCAAAATATACGCACGTAAACGCATACTGTGTGTTCACAAAATGTCGCCATCAATAACCGGACACGATCAGTATCCATCATTCGCACAGTTCTTCATTCACATTCTATTCGCACTGGCTCAGTGCGTTCATTCATTTTTCATTAAACGGAGTCGACTCTTTTCACTGTGCAATACGATAGTCGTATACATATGTTCGTATTCCGACGTTAGAATAGCCTAGATTTCGCTTCAAACTACACACGGTAGTCTAATGAAGTATTGCCGTGTGTATATCATAAGCTCTATTTGGTCGGGTGGTTGGTTGAGTGGCTCCGCAATATCGCTATTGCCACTAAAGTGAAGGTATGAAGTGTGCGGAGCTATTCTAAATGATGGCTCACATAGCTCTTTCAAAAGAGTCGACGAGCTGACTCGCACAGAGTTGAAGAGTTGACTCACACAGCTCCTTCAAAAGAGTCGCTCTTTTTGATTGACTCGCTCATGAGCGACCCATCACTATTTAAAATGGGTCCCTTACTTACGGACAAACTTTTGTCAGAAACTTGACTTACCTTCGAACGGGGGAATAAAATATATTATTTTCACGAATATTATATTCACGTGTAATATTTTATATTATATTTCACTTTCAAATTGAAACTTAATTCAATGAAGGCTTTACGACCACTGATGGAAATTTAGAGATGCGAAGAAGATTTTGACAAAACGGGAATGCCCGGAATACACGGTAATTTTCGCGAAACTCTAAAAAATATATATTTATACGTATGAAAATGAAAATTGCCATCTGCTTTGCTCTCGCTTCTATCAAAACGCATTCAAAGCACTTTGAAATTGCTTGATATCAAGCGCTTTGTGTACGCTTTAAATCAATGCACCTTAAAAATTTTCGCTGGGTTATTAACATTAAATATAAAACTATAAGCATTCAATTATTTTTGAAAGAAGAAAACACCTTTGAAAATCAATTTATTTTTGAATATCTCATATACTTGCAGGATTTAGACATACCTCGTGTTACTGGACAATTAAGGCACCAGCGCGACAATATCATCCCATCGCTAGCACAGTACAAATTCATATATGCGTTACTGATTACATATTTGAAACGAACACGACTCATCTAACGAAATTGAATTCCATTGTTCAAAATTCAAAATGTCAGAAGAAAGTTCTATAATTCTCAATGTTTTTATTAAGAAGCAAAGAAGGAAAAAAATCAATTAAAAATAACTCACAATTTATTGTATTGTACCTAATTGTTTAACGCCAAATTCATTTGTTCTAAGTTCCACAAATGTGTTTGTGTGTCTATACAATAGAATCATGGAAAGAAAAATTGTTTTTAATAGGAGTTTTAATGTAACGAATTCTACGTAATTGATTGAAAAATACGATAAACGATCCCTCCATTTATTGAAAGTATCATTGAAACGGCAGTGCTTTAGGAATATATAAAACTTTTAATTCAAGTGAATAGTATTTATAATTAGATACATAAAACGAACCAAAATGTAACTGAAAGCAATATTTGAAATGAAAAATAATCCAAATAAATTTTGAAAATGATGTGCCTTAACAAAAAATATGTTCCGTCTAAAATCAATGTTTAGTAATGATTATGTGTAATGAATTATGTCTGTACTAGTAGAGGAGCAATCCGAGTTTAACGATTAAAAAAGTTTAAACAAGTCTAATTATGTATGTAAATTTTGATAAATGAAAACAAAGATTAACTAAATGCTTAGGATGTGTCCTGAAAGAAAAACTGATTGAAATAATTTGGTGCTGCTCGTACTGCTCGTTGAATATATTCGTTTTTCGTATGCATTTATGCATTATTCATTAATATTTTCAAATAAAAATCATACATACCGGACGTTAAGCATATTGTATAGCTATGTAAAAGCGAAGAGATTGTATGTGTAAAATCGAACAGTAATTGTATTTAAACGCTTCGTTTTTAATATATAATTTTATTTTAATAGAACTTTCTTTCATTTCAAAAAAAAAAAAAATAGAAAATCATTGTTTTTCAGTTTTAATAGTGCTGTGAAAAATTCTCATCCGAATTTTCTACCGTACGACAATCGCGTACGGTTCACACCTGTGAGAGACAATCGTATGGGATACGTAAATGCATCGCATATAACGGTAAGTTAATGCCATTGAATCGATCAACTAAAATACTCGTATAATTAAATTTGTTGAAATCTAGGCAACTGTTGGAAAAACAAAACGCTTCTATATAATTGTTCAGAGTCCGCATGGTAGCTACACAAATAACATTTTTGGTACCGCGATGGGAGGCGGACGTTTATCTTCTAGCTCAACTATCAGAAGAATTACGTATATTCCACCGTCACCGGGTCGCTGTCTTGAGTTTGGACAAGTACGGTTTTTTATCTGAAAATACTCATGAATGTCTGATATTATTTTCAGGGTAATCGAAAGTTTCAGATCCGTTTTACACATTTTTCTATGGGCCTTTCCTAATTGACATCTTCGCCTCAAGCTTAACAGAATATGTTATGTTATAACAGAATATGAAGTGAGATCAAGTCGAGCCTGTACGAATTCAGTTATCCACGACTTGTTATTGCTCTCCTGTATAACAGTTGCGAAGACACGTTCTGATTTGATTTTTTCGTTGGCTTGATGGTGGTTTGAGGCAATGCTACGAAGCAAAGCCATAAATTTTGGACTCCTCGTCTTGGTCTGCTTCAAACTGTTAGAATAGCTGAGCTACTTGGCTGACGCCACTATCGGTCATAACAAGCTGAAGATGACGACAAAGACGTGAATTCGGAAAGGCCCTATGCTAACGTTTACTCGAATCTAAGTCAAACATTAGACTTTCTATTTTCAGTTTCAGGTTTATCAACAATTCTCACAAACAACTGATCGATTTATAACTAGTAAATCAAGATTGTATCATAAGTACTCCTCGCTCACGACCACTCCACTACTGCTCGCCCACTACCACTCTACTCCTCGCCCAAAAAGTAAGATGAGTTCTGTGTTTAATAATTGCACTGTTCTGGAGATTCCGCTACATTACAGGTGAAGTCTAGATATACTTGCAAAATGTATGTAATTATGACGGTATACCAGCAAAAATAGTTGTAATATGCCTAAAATCGTTATAAATTTTCAACTCGTCACTTTTTGATGGCAATATGAGCCAAACATATTTTGATAACATCAAACCGTCTTTTATTGACTACAAAGGATACAAAAAGATATTTTTAGTTTTCAAATCGCCACTAAAAGCAAATTTAACTTAATCTTTCAAAATCTAAATAAAAATTGAATATCAACAACATTTTTGATTTCCATGCACTTTCCAAGGTTGCACCCACATCTTGCTTACTTTCGTTTGCTATTATGGTGGATAGTATGGTCGACTACCGCCCGGTGGAGGCGCGTAGTATGAAGGATGATGCGCAGGCGGTGGATGTCCCATGCTCATTGCTGAATTCGCATAGTGCGCAGGAATCTGACCTGGTGGATACTGGCCAGCGTAGAGTGGAGGTGGTTGCGGTGGTGGTGGGGCTCCTGTCACTGGCATCCCTGAATAGTGCGGTTGTCCCGCATGCGACTGATACGCTGGCGCCCCGTATCCCGTTGGTGGGTAAACAAACCGCAAATCTGGTGGTACAAGCTTTGGAATAGGATTACCCTCGATTTTTTCTTCAACTACCGGTTTTGCAGGTAGATTGGCTGGTGCTGCTATTGTTACAGGCGATTGCCTCGATGATGGCGGTGATTTTGCGGCACGCTTTGCCGGTGGACTAGCTTTGCTTGATGGCTGCTGCGGTGGACTTGGAGGGTCTGTACTATTTTTATTAGGATGCTGGTACAAGTCTAGGACTTGATGACATATGTCTTCTATTATATCCATGGTTACATCTGCAACGAACATGTCCCACCACCGAAGATGATGCGTTTGTTTTCCGACCCAATCAACAATGGTGAACTTACTTAGTTTACTAGCTAAGTGTATGAGCGCTACAGCAATGATTTCTGGTTCCCATTGCAGGCAAACTGTCGTGCTCAGTGAATCGTTTACGAAGTTCCAGGCCATTTGCACCATTTTCTGCAGTTTGCTTTGGTCTCCTTTAAAACATTTGGCGTATTTGACGAGAAAGCTGTACGGATGTTCTACCTGCAATAAACAATGATTAGCCTCAATGTTAAGTTAAGTTTAAGTTAAGTGAGGGACGAAAATTGTGAAACACAGCAAATTAAATAAACTTCACCTGTAAGTCGAATTTGATTGTCTGCAAGAGAATTCGCTCCAACGTCATCACCTCTTCTTTGGGGTTATCGCCGAACGAGTAAAACTTATCATCGGAAAGAAGACTTTTAGCCGTCCCGATTATATCCTTAGCCTTTTTCGGAGTTTCTTCCACCTTTCCAGCCAAAAACAGACAACAACACGCAGTCACGTAACGTGGAAACGTCTTGAACGAATGGAACATGTAGAATCGGTGAAAGTACACTACTCCTGTCGCGACAGTATTAATGCCTAGGCTCATTTCCGTCCCGCAATCTATTATAAAACGGGCACCTTCCTTACGATACCGTCGCTCCGTTTCATACGATATTCCGTCCAGAATCGATGGAGTACATTTCAGGTCTTTTTTCTCATAATACCAGCACGGCATTTCGGCGGCAACGGTGTCCGTAGGATCCGCAGTAAAAAGCAATAGGCATTCCTTCATTAAACTTCGCACTCAATTTTGCAACTTTGGATCGTTTTCGTAATGATTTTACTCGTTTTCGATTGCAACGACCGGCACTATAGGGATATTTTCAAATCGGAAGAAATATTACACCGCTAATCCTCGAACATATTTGGTCGACTGCAACTGTCAACGAATGACAGAGGCGAATAATTGGCTGGAGCAGCCAGGTTGAGCAACATGAGAACATTCAAATTAAGCTAGAAAGTTTTTAGGCCTACCGAAAGCTCGATGTAACGTACAATCTTGGCCGTCATATAGCATCGATTTGAATTAAATTGAATGCGAAAATAGATCGATCAGCATTTCAACTTATCTAAATGCGTCTCTGCATACTGCTGGAGCCAAAAACAAATAATCCATCAGTAGCAACAGCTGAAATCGCTTGTGGGCAAACGACTAATGTACAAGAAGCTTCGCTCGGGATTTGCGTTCTGGTGTGGCAGTACCGACCGTTCTCTTATATCCGGTGCAAGAACGTCAACATTTCCTTTTACATGTCAATCGTGTGAGTGATAGGTGGGTAAACTCTTTTTCTATTGCAAAAATGTCCAATAAACTCATTTATAGCTAGAAATTAAGATTAGATTTTAAAAGCTTGAAGTTTTTATCCATGTGCGTCAAGTTTCGATGAAATTTTAACGCGTTGTATTATAATCTGCCTGTTGAACAGCAATTTAGTCGGGCACATGTCCGGAATTCGCTCCGCGTCATAGTTTTTCATCGGTGGTATAGTGGACTAATAAGTTTTAATTGAAGTTTATTGATTAGTGAATATTTGTTCGGTTTCCCGAAGAAAGGTAGGTGTGATATGTTAACTCAGGCTATTGTTATGCTCAGGGGAAAGGTTATGTTCAAAAGTCGAGTTCGGATGACGGCCGGAAAGTGTCAGCCTTTCCCTAGACAGGCGCGACCTGGCCGCTTCAAAAATTAGTCACGCAGTTTTTCTTCTTGTATTTCAGATAAAGCTCATCAACTGACCCAAGATGCCTCAAAATGAGTATATGGAACGCCACCGTAAGCTGTACGGTAGGCGTCTTGATTTTGAAGAACGCAAGCGCAAGAAGGAAGCCCGTATGCCCAAGGAGCGAGCTCGCAAGGCTCAGCAATTACGTGGTATCAAGGCGAAGCTGTTCAATAAGGAGCGACGCAATGAAAAGATCCAAATGAAAAAGAAGATTCAAGCCCATCAGGAGAAGAAGGTCAAAAAGCAAGAGCAGCCAGTCGAGGATGGAGCCTTGCCGCATTATTTGCTTGATCGTGGTATCCAATCGAGTGCCAAGGTCCTTTCAAATATGATAAAGCAAAAACGCAAAGAAAAAGCTGGCAAGTGGGATGTACCGATTCCGAAAGTCCGGCAGCAGTCGGACGCAGAAGTATTCAAAGTATTGCGAACTGGAAAGACTAAGCGAAAGGCATGGAAGCGAATGGTCACGAAAGTCACATTCGTGGGTGAAAATTTCACACGAAAGCCACCAAAATTCGAGCGCTTTATACGCCCTATGGGTCTTCGTTTCACGAAAGCACACGTCACTCATCCTGAACTAAAGGCGACGTTCTACCTACCGATAATTGGAGTGAAGAAGAATCCCAGCTCTCCAATGTTCACATCACTGGGAGTGATCACGAAGGGTACTGTGATAGAGGTGAACATTTCTGAGCTGGGTCTTGTTACACAAACTGGCAAAGTAGTGTGGGGAAAGTACGCCCAAGTTACGAACAACCCAGAAAACGATGGAGTAATAAATGCCGTGCTTTTAGTTTAGGCTTAGCTGGATTTGCTGTTTTGTTATATTAAGGGCCAATAAATGAGTTTTTCGAAATAATAAAATCCAGCATTTTCTTTTGTATTATAGTTTTTTAAAGTATTTGAAACTTAAAATTCGTTTTCAAGAAATTCATTTTGTTTTTTTCAGCCCTCCCGTGTGTGAACAAATAGCGCGTGCGCAATGCAGATTTTCGTAAAAACCCTCACGGGTAAGACCATCACTCTCGAGGTCGAGCCGTCGGACACTATCGAAAATGTCAAAGCCAAGATCCAAGACAAAGAAGGAATTCCTCCAGACCAGCAGCGGCTGATCTTCGCCGGCAAGCAATTGGAAGATGGACGCACTCTGTCCGACTACAACATTCAGAAAGAATCGACACTTCACTTGGTGCTGCGACTTCGTGGCGGTGCCAAGAAGCGCAAGAAGAAGAATTACTCGACCCCAAAGAAGATTAAGCACAAGAGGAAGAAGGTCAAATTGGCCGTCCTCAAGTACTACAAGGTATTAAAATATCCTGACTGATGGATTAATATTAGGCGCGACAAAATCAAGGAAGAATTCTTGAGTCTTGTTTGATCTTGTTGTGATGACATTGATTGTTGTGCAGGTAATTCAATTGGAACTTTGTCTAATGCACTTCGTTTCGACAGGTCGACGAGAATGGAAAAATCCATCGTTTGAGGCGTGAATGCCCCGGCGAGAACTGCGGAGCTGGAGTTTTCATGGCCGCACATGAAGATCGTCACTACTGCGGAAAATGCAATCTTACATTTGTTTTCTCCAAACCAGAAGAAAAGTAGGGCGTTATAAGAAGACGTGGTGATGTAAGAAGCGGGATTTATATTAAAAATATAAAAGTTTAAACCAAACATAAATAGTCTTTTCCTATATGAGAAAATTTATAAACTTCTTCCAGTACCAGAAATGTAGAAGCCAAGTCGGTACGTAAATCATAATTAAATCAATTTGCATATACAGTCGACTCGATAATTTGAAGCTCCAGGGCCCAGAGAAAAAATTCAAGTTACCAAGGGTTCAAAGTATAGGAATTTAAATAATCAAGAGGGAGGAAAGAACAATTCAAATAAAGAATTTGGTTGAAATTCGTGATTTATTATTGCAAACATTTGTACAACTATTCACAAATGTTTTTTTTTTTTGAAAGAAGTTCGTAGTTTTCTGTTGAGTGAGCGACTTTTATCATTGTCCAATGAATTTTCGCCAGTGGTGAGGGTTGAGAAGAAGTAGTCACTGCCGAACGGGAAAAGTAGTGCGCTGGCATATATTCGGCAAGTTTTTCGCGTAATGCAGGGAACCACTAACGGTCCATAGTGTGTTAATTTATTTTTATCATTGCATGTCCTAGGCTGGTAAGGCATAGACAAGGGGAACGTTGAGCTTTCAGATTTATGGCTTTGTAAAAATAATTTTTTTGGAAAGCCCGTCATCGTATTCTTGCATTCCCATCTAGGATGAATACAAACTGAAGTTTTGACCGGCGGCCGATCGTACATCTGCTCCTCGGAATGTGTGAATATTGCATGCTGAGTGATTGTGACGATCATTGAAAATTCCAATAGCGTATTCTCGCAGCTACTAGGGAGAATTGGTGCTCTTGTATTGAACATTTTACTTACCTGTGATCATTTGAAATGCTCCGAGATTTTCATCTTTCCGTTTCATGTAGCACACTACTCATAGTTGATGTATGCTCGCAAGTTCTTTTCCCCTTATTTCTGCGAGTGATGCTCATTGGCCGGTCATGGACTTTTGGAAAATCCCTTGCAAGCAGATTACATTTGCATTACTAAGAATGTTTGCTTCATGAATTATAGCCGGAATGCATTACAGCGATTCCCGTTGGTTGTGTCGGTTCTGAAGGCGTAGAAGCGTAGTGTTGTAAAAGATCTCCTTGCCTCGCTCAATGTGGCTGGAACTGGCAGTTGTTCCTCTTTCTTCCTCGTCCTTATCCAGAAGGGCCAAATCCAACATTTCAGCACCAGTTAGGGCACCGTGGACACTGACGTCATCGTCAACATGATCATAGTCTACCATAGTTAGGTAGAAGTCCCCAACCTGAGTCAGACTTTGTAATTATTGGCCGCTCTGATGACTGTTATACGTTTTCGGTTCGCTTAAACCCGCACTTTCTGAAGCAGTTATAAATAAAGGTAGGGTTGACATTTTTCCAGGCCTTATCAATCATGATTATATCGGTCAAAACTGTTATGTTCACCTCCTCACCTTCTCCGATGCTATCCAGCCCAAGAGTAACAATTTCCCTACGGCAGAGGGGTTTAACATTTTGAATAATGCTTTGGTCTAATGGTTGCAATCTTGATGTGTTGGCTGGATAAAAAATCAATTTTACGTTGTGTAATGGTGGTGGGCTATTATGCACGATGCAGTTGTCCAAAAATTGTATGATTTTGTGTTTCATTTTTCATGTCACTGTTAACTGAGGTCAGTCATTCCTTAAACAACTCTGTCGTCATCCACGATTTTTTGTTTGATCTAGAAGTTGTGGGCAACGATTTTATTCCTTTAAAACAGGGTGGTTTTGCAAATTTTCCTATAATGGTTGGTTTCAGTTTTTGAGAACCGTCCATCTTACACGCTAAAATGACAATTTTATCCTTGCTGATTTTCACTTCATGATACTTTTCGTCTTTGAACGTCGGAGTGCGATCAGGAAGACATTTATAAAAAAACCCCGGTTTTGTCTGTGTTGAATGTGTTCCTTGGGTCATAGCCATTTAAAAGTTGGTTTAATTCGTCAACCCACTGGGAACAAATGGAAATATCCACACTGGCGCTCCCTCCGCAGATATTTTAAAATGTGATGGCGTGTTGGTTTTTGAAATTTGAGAGCGACTCCTCACTTGCAGCAAATCCGTTAATCCTAACAGACTGCGCAAAAGATTTGAATTTTTTCCTTCAAAATGAAACTGCCGACGGGAACGTTTTGTCTCCAATAATGACGAATCCACGCAATCACTCCTCAGGACGGGGAAATTTAGCCCTGGTGTGACCTTTTTCTACCCGCAATTGAGGCACTTGCGGTGACGCGATTAGGCCAGGAAAACAAGACGAAAAAATGGCCAAACTGCTAAATAAATCCAAGCGGAGATTTTTCGACGGAAATGTGTTTATTGTAAGATGACAAACATAATGTGGAAAGTCCATTACAAAGTCGTGAGCGCAACAAAGATTATTCAAAGTCAAAGGTCACGAAAATCAGTTTTTCTATCTCGTTAACTATTGACTTTACGTGAATTTATGTTCGCATTAAATTTACTCAACATTAAAATCTGCACAAAAACTTCATACATCAAATTCATTTGCGATCAGTGGTTTTTGAGATATGAGGCTGAGAAATGTTTGAGCCGAATGCATAATCCCTTATCGTTTGGATATAGTGGTATATTCAGACTATACGATGCAATTAAGCGAAGAAAGTCCGTAAAATGCACCCAAATCCACAATTTTTTCTTTCTAAGGTGTAGGTGAAGTGGAGTTTTCTACTTAATAACGTATTCCATAGTAATTCCATAGTATTAACGCATTCTATAGTAATCTTGTGGGTATATCTTTGTTTCATAACAGTGAGAAAAAAACATACATTTATTTAAGGAAAAAACCCATTTCATTATAACTCAATATAAAATGTGTTGAATGAATGTATGAATCCTAAAAGTATGAATCCTGCTACTGCCGATTTGCACTTCGGAGGTGAAATTTCCCGGCCGGGGAACATCAATCTAAATTCTACCAAATATTCTCGTAATATGAATAATGTGGTGATATTTGCAACTACTAAATTTGATTTTCCGAGGTTCAAAAAAATATTTTAGTAATTGGTCTTTGAGCGGAACAAATTTTATGATTTTTTGTTTTAATTTTCCTGCATCCGCGTATTATTTTATAAGTTCATCATATAACTAAATATTATTACATATTATTCACAGTACATATCATTAGCATCACAAGAAAATATTCACTTAAACCATTTTTTTTCTGAGATACCTTTGAAACGAAAATGTTATCGTTCAGCTTTTGGCTTAAGCAGAAACTAATGTTGTACACAAATGCTGCTAGACACTGAAGAAGAGGTCGAATTATCGTCGAAATATCATCTCTCAAGGAATTGAAAGCTTCTAAAGGAAGAAAAATAAATTTAAGATTTATTCTTAATTCAGTTTTTAGTGCCGTGAGTTAAATTTTTTGTTGAAAATCGCTAATCCGATGGCTTGAGAAGTGGTTCTAGTTCATTTCATACCAAGTTTTAACTGAAATGCAAGAATACACAAGAAAATGTCAATTTTGCTTGGATAGTTTAAATTATTTCTTAAATATATTTGGTGAAAATTTTACGAAAGAGTTTTATTTCATTTGACTCATTTCTTCCACGATTTTGTTCCACGAGCAGCACTTTCTCCCTTTTCCCTTTTTCAAGTTTTAGAAGTCGAAAATACCCACAAAATGGGATAATTCCCACAAAATGGGAAAATTCCCACAATCTCACAGCACTGCATGTATGTAGTATGTAAACAAATGGTCTGTGCATGAAAAACGTCGCAAATTAAACAGAGAAGTGGAGCTCGACCTCAAATTATTGAATGTCGGCAAGCAATATACTATTCCTTCAACTTCAAATTACCGAAAAGATCAATTAATATTGATTTTATTCAATTACCGAGTATTTTTCAAGGGACGGGGAAAACATTTCAAATTATCGAGAGATTCTAATTAACGAGTGCCAAATTATCGAGAGTCGACTGTAGAACTGTTTTGATTCAGAGACTATCAAAAATTGAGTTTTAACCAGTGAACGAAAAAATACCGTACCTTAAGCGTACTGTACGCGAAAAGTACACATACCGTACCTCAGTCTATAATGTTTGTGTACATGTACACAACCGATATACCGAACGAAACAGACACGATGCAAAAGTACGCTACGATTGAATACTGTACTGTACAAAGTACACAAACCTTATCCTCTACAATACGGAATGTGTACTCGTACACAACCCGTACACAAACGATATACACTAAACGTACCGTACGTTTAGTGTACTTTTGCGGTTCATTTATATGAAAAGGAAAAACACTTTGGAAGTGAAAGCACTGAGTCAAAAATATTGAACTTCACAGGAGAGAATAATCAATTCATTTCGGCTACGGCATTATCACTTTTATCAGTAATTTTTTCCCAGTTCATATAAATGAACCGCAAAAGTACACTAAACGTACGGTACGTTTAGTGTATATCGTTTGTGTACGGGTTGTGTAGGTGTACACATTCCGTATTGTAGAGGATAAGGTTTGTGTACTTTGTACAGTACAGTATTCAATCGTAGCGTACTTTTGCATCGTGTCTGTTTCGTTCGGTATATCGGTTGTGTACATGTACGCAAACATTATAGGCTGAGGTAGGGTATGTGTACTTTTTGTAGTGAATGTGTTTGCGTACGGGCATCAATAATGTACGGTACAGTACACTAAGGTACGGTACCATAAGGTTTTTTTTCGTTCACTGGTTTTAACTAAGTGATTTCAGGAAGTATACACTCGATCACATGTTCCTATTAAGAATATTCAAATACTTGATTTACCCGTCCATAAGCCCCGACATGTTTAAGGAAATAAATTTGCTTTCTGGTAAATATAACAGCCACGAGATGGTGGTGACGATTGACGATGTTGTTGTGAGCAGCCCTAGTCATCAGGCTGAGTTGTTTGCATCAACATTCCAATCTCAGTTAAATGCTGTTCCGCCTGACAGTTCTGCTCCTAACAGCCAAATGGTAAGAGAAGAAGTCAGTCGCTTCCTAGATACACACCACGAGCCACTGGCCACATTTTCATCCGAAAATCCTTCGGACGACTCGCAAGGTGCAAATGACCAGTTCCACTTTGTTAATAGTGGATACTTGGTGCAACTTCTGCGTGGAGTAAAAAGCAAGAAGTCTTCTGGGCATGATGGAATGTCTAATTTCATTATTAAACATCTACCACTCTCTATGCTCAGAATTCTCTCCATTGTATTTAACAATGCCCTGAACAATGGTTACTTTCCCGACTCATGGAAAACAGCCAAGATTATTCCCATCCATAAGAAGGGCAAAAGTAAAGCGGCCAGCAATTTCCGCCCAATTACTCTCCTCCCTAATCTGGGGAAAATTTTTGAGAGAATTTGGCTGGAAAATATAAAAGAACATTGTGAGCGAACGCAGGTGATTCCTGATCACCAATTTGGCTTTAGGCGCAGGCACGGGACGCAGCACGCCATCTCATACCTGCACGATCAAATCGTGTCTCACTTGAATGAGCAAAACATTCCAACAGTAGTGTGTGCTTTAGATATCGAGAAGGCTTTCGATTCCGTATGGCACGAAGGTCTTCTGTTTAAGTTGAGCAAGTTTGGATTCCCGGAAGAGGTGATAAGACTCGCAGCGAGCTTTCTTACCAACAGGCAATACTATGTCAGCGTTAATGGAGCAAATTCTCCCAAAGAACCTGTGACATCAGGAGTGCCACAAGGTTCTGTTACTGCCCCAATTCTTTATACCATATTCACCGCTGACCTTCCCATTCCAGTGGGCCAACCTCAAGTCCAAATTCTTCAATATGCCGATGACACGCTCTTATTCGCGTCGAGCCAAGATCCGCTCAAAGCAGCGAGGAGCCTGGAATACTACTTGGCAGCATTAAGTCTTTATTTTGACGAATGGGGCATCAAACCAAATAGCAGTAAGACACAGCTTAGTGTATTTCGCAATCCTTCTAAGTATCGGGGATCGCAAACTATTCGCAACAAGACCAAAAAACTCGCTGTCTCGTTCGGAACTTCTAAGATTACTCCTAGCTCATCTCTAAAGTACCTCGGTGTTGATTTTCACGAATTTCTAAAATTTAATCCTTACGTGCGGCGTAAAATCAAAGCTGCCAAATTCGCATTTCAACGCATCAGACATCTTTTCGCCAAAAAGATAGGTATGACCACCAAAGCTAAATCCATTTGCTATCAGACCCTGATCCGGCCTATCCTGACTTATGCTTCCCCATCCTGGATTACCTATTCAAAGACTGTCATGGCAGAAGCGGAGATATTCGAAAGAAGAATCCTCCGCTTCTGCACTGGTAGGTTCTACAATCCGGTAACTAAAAAGTGGCCGAAGAACCTTCTCCTCTATCAGGAGTCGGGCCTGAAGCCACTTAGGGACCGGGTTGTAGAATTAACGACAAGATTCTACGGACAAACTGACGGACATGAAAACGGACTAATTCGATCAATAGGGTGTACAGGTGGCTCTAATGAGCCATTTATGCGCCCCGCGAAGTCAGTTTATGAACGCCAGCTCATGGATGCGCTATTTAGCTATGTAGGCCTTCCGTCGAACAGAAGAGGCTAAGTATAAGACCTAGGTTAAGTTTTAGGTCTAATTAGGTTAGGTTAGTTATAATTAGGTATAGGTTAGAACTTAATTGTAGTGTAAGGTAGATTTTAAGTCAAGTATTGCCCAGGTAGCCCCAGTACTGTACAAGCTGGGTAGTATTATTAGTGTGTAAGATAAAGTGTTTAAGAAAAAAAATATTTATATAAAAAAACCATAAGAGCCAGCAGGCCAAAATAGCATAGCCGCTAGACTTTAAATTATTATTGCTAATTATACTTTAAGCTAGGTTAAGAATGTACAACTAAAATGAAATAAAAATCTTCTTCAATCAATCAATCAATCCCGTCCATAAGCTCAAATTTGTAATTCCACATGCAGCCATGCCATTCCCCAAGCCATGACATGGCCGTCTCCGTGTTTAACTGTGCTCCGTAAGGTAACCTTTTTTCGCTTGGCGTTACTTTTGCTCCTGTCAGCCTGCCGTCAGATCCAAATATGTTAAATTTGCTTTTGTCGCTAAACAGAACACTTTTCCATAAATAAGGATTATGATGAACATAGGCTTTGGCGAATTCCAATCTCTTCTTTCGATTCGTTTCGAAAACAA
Source organism: Nemotelus pantherinus (assembly GCA_963978885.1). Taxonomy (NCBI): domain Eukaryota; kingdom Metazoa; phylum Arthropoda; class Insecta; order Diptera; family Stratiomyidae; genus Nemotelus; species Nemotelus pantherinus. Next base: position 83,435,743 of record OZ022266.1, on the reverse strand, counting down.
ACGGTTTTTTCCTCACTGTTTGTCCGTTGAAACCTTATTGCTTGAGTGTCCTACACCCATAGTCACTTCACGTGATTCTCAGAATACCGATTCCTAGGTGACACAACTTTCCAAGTGACGAGAAATCTCACGTTAAGTGACTCTCAAAATACATCATAAATAAAAAAAAATCCATTTTATTTGTATAATTTATTTTTTTATTAAATTGTCATCGTTTATTCTTTTTACAAAAAAGCTTATATGTGCTTACGATCTTACAATAAATATTACATTTTCATGTTCTAATATTTCTAGTCAATAGGAAAAACCTGTTATGAACCTTATTGCATTTAATCTCGCTAGGTTGAATTTTTAATTTGGAGGTCTATTTTCTCTTCTTTATTTTTCAGAAACAGCTGGTATTGCTTATCATAAAAAAGATAATCACAGCGCTCTGGCTACCAGCATACGAGTCAACATTACAATGTGAATGCATTCTTTTGTAAAAAAAATTTGCATCACAATGAATGTTGTCAGTATCGTGAGAATCTTCGCTTATGAAGAATTTAATCTGTTTTGTGTAATTTGATTAAATTTAGACAAAAATCAGGAGAGAGTATTTCGATTATTTGCGTTTTGATACGTTTCAAGGGTGTAATACTAATAAGGCTTGGTGTTTGCTTGTAATGCATTTTGTGCGACGCATGTAGCAAATTCAATATTCAAACTAACTCCACTTGATATTTGGTACTTTAGAAAACAATGAGAACGTACTTCATACGTCGCACGAAATGCCGACAAAGGAATTAATCAGCTTAGAAAATGGTTCTCGATACCAGTCATGGCTGCGAGTGATGTAACAATTTGTCTAGTATGTATGTTAAACAATTGAGAATATCGATTTATTTATATTTTTATTAACTACACACAAATTGAGGGTAGTCATCTGGAAAATAGTACTGAGTTTTGACGGTTATAGTTTGCGCTTTAGTATAGTAACAAAATTTCCATTGAAGATATTTTGTGGTTTCGAAAATTTAAAAAAAAAAAAATTATTTCCACCCTGAAAGTTTAGTTAATCACCAAATTAATATTAACATTATTTTGATAGATTACAGTTTGCTAGTTATACTACGCTCTTGAGCATTGATTACAAATACATTTTATTCTGTAAATAGAACATTGTAAAACTCAACGAAATACATTTCATACAACAAACTCAGTAAAATTATTCAGCCTCTTTCTTCGATCTTATCATTTTAAAAAATTTCTTTTGTTTCTGTTATGTTCAAACATTAAACGCATTGCGATCGTGAAAAATATGCTTGTACAACGGAAAATCCTAACTATCGCACATTGAGAAAATAAATAGCCTAAAATGTATATTGTATATATATGTACATTAATTTATTCAGAATAATTTTCTCGATTTTCATTTTCCCATCCGATTTGATTTTAGTATAGATAAACTCTACACGTCTAGTTTATTCTAACTTATTGACAGATCGTATAGCCATAGGAGGTGGATGTTTCTTTATATAACTTTACTTTTACGTTTAATATCATAACTAGCTCTATTTACAACACTTAAAGGCGACAGAAAAAAAATAAAAAATACAAGTGACGATTGAATTATGTATGTGTATATATATACTATCAAAAGATGAACAATTGTATTTGAAGAGGAAAAATAAGAAACATAGTGTTTATCACAATAAGACAAAAATATATAATCATATGTAGAAGTGTATTATGCTAACATTTACTTACTTTCGGATCTAAATAAATAGTTACAACTAGTTTTTGTTAGTTGTTGGTGATTTATGCTTGAAAATGATTGGAGAGATGTTCTGTAAGTGTGTTTCAAGCAGTTTTGATGAGTATGCCATTGGTTGTTGTATTATTAATGAGACTATTGATTTATAGAAAAAGCTTCAGCTTCTTGATGCTCTCTTCGGAACGTTCTCATCGATTTTAAATGGCCTCCTGGAATTTCAGGCTCGATTAATACTAACTTTTCGCTAAAGCCTTTTTCTTCCTTTGTACTAAAATATCATAGAACGGATTGTGGCTGATCGATTGAGTCAGTCGTTTAATCCATTCTTGCTTATCCTCCTCAGTTGCGGCGGACATTCGATAAACTGTGTGTTTGCCCTCTACTACCTGTAATTTGGATTACACAGATTAATTTTTTTCGAACTCAATGATGTATTTGTAAGAGAAAAACATGGAAATGGAGTTTAAAACTTACCTTTCCCTCGGAATCAGTCTTACATGCTTTGATTATATCTGCTCCACCAGACGCGTAAAGTTCAAAGCAATGTGGTTTACTACGATCGTGAATTTCGCGCACCTGAAAATGATATAAGTGTTAGAGTTAATAAAGTGTTCCGTTTTAGAATTGTTGGTTTAGCTTATAAATTGAATTGTTACTTGAAGAATGTTAACGGAAACTAAAAATTTTGTGAAGTAGAAACTTAAGGAAACTCATTCGTTTACGGTTCATTAGAAATGACGATCATTTGATCATAAATGAGTCATCTATCAATTACATACAGTTAAGAGTCGAACTATGGATCGACTTAAGAGCCAGATTATGAGATTTAAACTATTTTCTACTGTAGTCAGGGCCAGTGCCACATCAAGATAATTTAAGCATTCCACGTCTATGGATTCGTTATTTACCAGTATCAGACGAAAAAAATTAGTTTGCTATGTTGACGGTATCGCAAATCCCTGAAGCAAATAATAAACTCGTACTACTTGGAAAACCCTAGAACTTACTTCGATAACTTCTAGCCTTGCCAGATGAGGTTGGCCACCAACTAACAATTCGCGTCAAAATGTTACCAGATGTACTTGTTTGAGACGCTAATACGTTGTGAAAACTATATTCAATCGGAATTGTATCGTTGTATTTCCTGCATAGTAATATTTATTGATAGTCAAACCATTAGTGTCTTCGATGCGCAATTGTGGCCTACTTTTTGTGCTATTGCAGATTCTGAGCTTACAAATTTTTGTAAACGGCATTTTTTGTTAACAACCCAATGGTGAGAAGAAGAGGGCTTTATCCATTAAACCCCCAAAAATTAGCATAGTACCATTCAGCAGGAAAAAAGAAATCGAAATAGGAGCCCTAAATATTAGGGGCACAGTCGTATGTCTGCCAGAAGAGGTAAAATATTTAGGAATTCACCTAGATAGGAAACTCGTCTGGGACAATCATCTAAACAAAACGACACTGAAGCCCACTAACGTACTCTGGGCGACAAAACAAATACTTGGACGCAATTGGGGACTATCACCAAGGCTGACACTACGGACATACAAACAAATGGTGATACTTATCATCCTATATGTGGTGGAAACAGTGTGGTGGAAGAAAATCACACAAAACCTGTTGTTACTAGGCTCAAACAGCCCGACGAGCGCACAGTTGGGTCTACGAAACCCGTGACATTTTGAAATGCTTGTATTTTCTAAGATAATTATGTGACGTTACCTTCCCGCTCAGTAGCTGTAGCAAAGGATCCTTTCTTTTTGTTTCTCACTATCACTTAGCCCTGCCGCGCATACATCAGTGAATAAATGTGAATAAACACGACGAAGGGTAAGTTAGATCCAACCATACACTTAATGTCGTATTTTTGGGCCGTATTTTCAACACAAGTTTAACTCATTTAGTGTTATTTTTAGTTTCAAAATGGACCGAGAAGAACTCGAACGCCAGGAGATTTACGCGATGTTACAAGGATCCGACTCCTAAAGTGAAGACGAAGAAGATCACCTGAGTTTCCGCTGCGAAGAAAGCGACACGAATCAAAATACATCCGACGACGATAGCGATGTTATACCTTGAACTACGGCATCAAATGCATGCTTCTTCTTCATTGGTGACTTCTGAAATTCGGGAAAGAACGCTGTACTATTTTGGAAAAGACGGGACAAACTGGCAGAAGGAACCTTTGCGGCATAATATTCGATATACCCTGCGTTTCATATTTATAACCCACCTAAACATTTTCAATTATTTTCATGTAAAATTGTTGTTCAACACAAATCTAACAATAAAGAATGAGAAACTGTGTGCAATGATTTTTCTGAGAATGACTTCTCATTGGCGCTATTTTTTACTGCAGTCCTTGGAAATTCGTCATTCTTGTGCGTTTCATATTTATAACCCACTTGGTAATTAGCAGAATTAAATGAAGTTGAAAAGGTGAAATTTTAGCTTACAAAGAAGTCGGTTTGAACATCAGTGAAATTTCAAGAAAAGTTGCACGCAGTCGCCATGTAATTAACTATTTTTTTAAAAAAAACCTGGGTTATATAGGAACGGGAAGAGAAAGAAAACTTCATCCGCGGGAGGAGAGGAAGATTATACGTTCAGCCAGTAATTCAACAATAAGCTGTAATAAAATGGCAACTCTTGTACAAACAAAGGTGTCAAAAACAACGATTTGGAGAACGCTAGAACGTGATAATAAGATCAGAAGAGCTCAAAAGAAGAGTGCTCCACGACTATTAGATCGCCATAAGAAAGCTCGGTTAGAATTCGCAGAAAAAAATATGGCTACAAATTGGTCCTCTGTAAGAAATGCTGGTTTTTTATTCTCCCTTTGTTTAATTCCAAAAATTTTATTTTCAGATTATTTTTTCGGATGAAAAAAAAAAATAGAATTTAGGTGGGCCTGATGAATTAAATTCTTACTGGCGCGATTTGAGAAAGGAACCCCGGTATTTCTCGAAGCCGATTTTTGGTGGCAGTTCCGTGATGTTGTGGGGTGCATTTTCTGCATCTGGATGCTTGGACGTAAAATTTACTTCATCGCGTATGAGGAGTAGAGACTACATACAAGTACTTGAGGGCAGTTTACTGTCATTTCTGGCAGCACATCCTGAAAAAACTGCACTTTCCAGCAGGATAATGCCAAGATTCATACCAGTCGTGAAACAATGAGATGGATGGAAACAAATTCCATTAAGGTAATGGATTGGCCAGCGGGTTCGCCTGACCTGAACTCCATTGAAAACATTTGGGGGATTCTTGTCAGACGGGTGTATGCTGAAAATCGGCAATATGAATCACTGGCGAAATTGAAAGCGGCGATTCTTGATGAATGGCGAAAAATCGAACCTGAATTATTAGAAAAATTGATCAATTCCATGAAAAAACGGATTTTTGATTTGATAAAATCAAAAGGAGATTCTATTAATTACTAAGCTTTTGTTAATTTTGAAATTAGTTTTAATAAACATTTTATTTTGTTGGGTTATAAATATGAAACGCCAAAAAATGCTGAATTTTCCAGGACTGCAGTAAAAAATAGCCCTAACGGGTAATGACTCTCAGAAATGTAATTCTATACAGATTCTCAATCAGTTTACCATTAAGTTTAGGGGGCACAATTATTTCAGTCCAAAATAATTGAAAATTGTCAGGTGGGTTATAAATATGAAACGGAGTGTATTATGTGAAAGAGTTCAGTAGAAATGAATTTATGGCTTTTTTGGGGCTTCTGTATATTGCCGGTGTGCATCGATCTGGAAGACAGAATCTAAAAGATCTTTGGGCTTCAGATAGTACAGGCATTGATATTTTTTGGTTGACGATGTCGCAGCGACGTTTTGACTTTATTCAATATAACCTATATTTTGAAAGACAATCTTTGGACAATTTAGCACCTATCCGGGAGATTTTCGAAGCATTTGTTGGAAATTGTCGTAGAGCCTACTTACCTGAAGAAAATCTTACAATAGACGAGATGCTATTAACATCTGTGAGCACTATTCGAAGGAATAAAAAACAGGTGCCACTAGAATTTTTAAAAACACGAGGAAAAGACATATATTCGTCGACATTTGGCTTTCAGAAAAACCTTACGATAGTATCCCATATTCCAAAGATAAACAAAATTGTTTTGTGAAAAAAGAAACACATTTTATAATGTAACTAAAGGTGGGGTGGATGTGGCTGACGAGCTTTGCTCAACTTATAGTTTAAGTCGTAATTCAAAAAATGGCCACTGACAACTTTTTATGGTATGCTGAATATGTCAGCAATAAATGCATATATAATACATAAAAATAACAATAATAGTAGCTTAAAATAACGTAAATTTCTAAAGAATTTAGGTCTTGCTCTTGTTCGTGAGCATTTGCATAACCGTAAAGATGTCGCCCAATTGCCAAGACTGTATCGAAAAAGATATAAAGATTTCTTAGGAGAACCTGTTGACGGGCTACCTGCAAAGGTGCCTAATGTTAAGAAAAGATGTCCAGTCTGTCCTGCTAAAAAAGATAGAAAAACTAGTCATACCTGTCGAAACTGCAACAAATATATATGTAATGAGCATGCAATGTTGTACTCTAGGGATTATGCAGTTAGACAGACTGAAAGTGAAGACTTGCAAGCTCAAAAACATTTGTTATTGTTAGTTATTATAAAGTTTACGTTTAGAAGTGTTACACTAACCTAGATTTTTATGAGAAGATTTTATTTTTGTTAACATTATGTTACCATAAAAAAAGGTGCCCATTTTGTTAAAATTTCGTATACTTTTCGTTTGTTTCAATAAAATTAAAAATTTAATAATACATTTGTGTCTATTTATTCGAAAATCTATCATAAGCCATTTAACGAAATTATAGGTATAACTTAGCATTTCTTTTTTAATTGGAATTACAATCATTTTTAATACGGGTCTTATAGACCAAACCCGACTCTTGGTGTTATTATTTTTCACTGTGCTCACGCCGAGTTGAAAGGATCGCCTACCTGTTGATTACAGGAACAATGAGCTCCACCTCAACGGCAAGAATGGAGGCCCTTCTAAACCTAGAGTCGCTACACCTCAAAATTCAGGAGGAAGCAGCGAAACAGGCTATTAGCCTATAACAGGCCTAGAGGTACAACTCAGGAGACCGTAAAAGCCACCTCAAAATCCTGGCCCATAGTGGAAATGTTGAACTTCAACGACCAAATCAGCCTTCGAGAACAGGTTTAAGGTCACAATTCTATCAAGGTATAAATGGGACGACAGCCCACCTCACTCGTACAAAGGACCGCAAATGTGGTATACGGATTGTTCACAGATGGATTGTGGAGTAGGAGTAAGGATAGTAGGTCCCAAGTGCAAGATGCATTTCTCTCTCCCGAAGAAGGCCACCATCTTTCAAGTAGAACCTCACAAATAATAAAGACAAGAAGCACGTAAAGAGTCTGAATTAAGATCCTATCGGATACTCAAGCGGTAATCAGGACTATCATTAATATTGAGGGTTTAAAACAAAAAAAAAAAATACCTTGGCTTCGATAACAGAAAAGCAAAAGATGTAGTTATGCGGAGCATTGAGAGGCCACCTTCCTTGCAAAATTATCTCCATAGGATAGATGAGGAGCAGGACGACCGCTGCAGATACTGTGGGGAAACGACAGAGTGTGTTGAACATCTTCTCACACTCTGTACATCACTAGCAGGACGAAGATTAGAGCACTTTGGCTTTGTTCTTCCCACCATCAGGAACATAACAAATGCCCGTCAAAGAACATATCCAGGTTCGTTAGAAGCCTGGACATCCTATAGGACATAACGCAGAGGAGGCCCAATAGACCTAGGAGATGGCAGTGCTAGGGGCGTTCAGGACCCAGTCCAGGCTATCAGTCAATTATTGTGGTGAAATGTGAAACCTGCGCTAAAGACAAGCGAAACTTAAAATAAAATTCAAATAGTAACGTATAATATTTCAATAAATTATCTGATAAACTGTTGAAGGTACTCGGTTACCTCTTCACGTAGCTGCGAGTGTAAAATAAAGTATCCTATTGATCGCATTTAAAAAATATGGTGTTAAACTAATCAGGAACTATGATCCTACCATTTTAGGAATTTTAAGAAGGTTTAAGCTGCATACAGCTGCTGAAACTAAAATAACTAAAAACAATTGAGAGATGAAAAAGGTATCTGGGTACCTCTTCATGTACAGAAGGATTAAAAGCAATATAACTCTTGGGTAAAATGGTTTTCTATTTTCATGTCGCTGGTATTTCTTTCCGAGCAATTGACATAAGCCCAAAACAAAATTTTAAAACGATGAAAGTGTAAATCAAAGCCAATTACGATTTACTCCGAACACTTTAAATCAAAATAAATCGCAGTCAAATCCGATAGAAGAATGTCAGATTCAATTTTCAATCTGGAACTTGGATTTCAGCACAGGGCTGTATATCAAACTAAAATGACAATTTTAACCATCAACAATATCAATTACTTCTGTAATCTTTTATGTATCGTCATTTTGAATTTATTTGAGATATATGAGTTGGCATATCGTACAATTAAATTATTTGTTTCATCAGATATTTTTAGCTGAAATTCCAAAGAATAAGTTATTCCACTGAATATATATTTCTCAATAACAAGGAGTGTGCGTACGCATTTCAATATGCTACAGTCATCGCATTAATTAAATGCTGGTGACAAATCGATTCTGAGATTCAGTGAAAAATAATTGGCAACAATAAAAATGAAATCGCAATTTTGATATAAATAGAGCCCAGCTAAATTTATCCTGCATAAACTTAAATACAATGCTTTCTTATATTTACACAAAATTTATAAGGCTGTAAAGACTCGTGGGCACGTCTAATTACCCACATACAAGCTTAATTGTATGTGCACATAAACAAATAACTCGTTTTGCATACTCACCGATATATTTTCTAATGGGATAATCCCTCGTGGTTCTTTATCGGTAGTATATTCGAAGTAATACAAACAATTATCGTTTAGAATAAACCAGCGACGCTTCCACGATTTATATCTGAAAAATGAGAAAAATACTAATTACGTTAGAAGTGAGATAATGTAAGAGTTTTATGAGAGCTAATAAAATTTTATTTTTAATCTGAGATTGTATTTGACACCACGTCAAGATTCTGTTCGAAGAAATTAATCGAGGCATAAGCATTAACTTATTTTTAGTAGCATTTTATGAAAATCAAGTTTGATTTTATTAATTAGAGCTAGATATATATTTAAAATATAATTGTCTTCAAGAGACTAACATACCTTCCACCTTGTTTCCACAGCCATCCTTCTTTGTCGGGGTTAAAGAATGTATGCATTAGATCATTACCATCGTCTTGTGGTATTTTGAACGGTTCAGTACGTATCGATTCATATAGTGATTCGAGTAAACCTCTTGGAAGATCACCACCATTGTTAATACCACGATTCATCGATATGAATTGTTCAACAGTTGGCTTTTCTTTAACCTGAAATACGATTTTATTGATGAGAATTAGAACATATGGTAACTGGAATGGTGTTGGAGATAAGTATTTGTAAACCGTTGATTGTTAAATGCTAGTCTTATGACGTTATCATGTCAAAATTTTTATTATATTTGTGATATTCATTAGATATTGAATATATACACATTAGATAGTTTAACAATTATGGCAGTGAATTTAAACCTAATATAAAGCGATATAAATATAAAGTGAATTTAAATCTAGATACATGCTTAGTTGAAGCACTTGTATTTAAAGTAGTGATCGTGAATGAACAACTCATAGCATTAGTTTAATTTTTGTATGGTTTTATTATTCTATTGGTCGATAAAAAAAAAATAAATTCCCAAGAACGAAAGCCAGTATACTAAATAAACTCAAACAATCCTATGTGAAAATTCCAAAGTTCGCTGCTTGGAATTTTAAGTAGCTTTTATAAAAAGTAATCGAGAAACGTAATACATATACTATTATAGAACTACAAAAGTCAATGTGCAATTCAATTACTTACCGATGGATTATGTAATGATGTGTTTAGCATTATAATAGCGAAGCTAAGTACATAGCATGTGTCGGTGTTTGTGAATATATCGGGATTTAGTTGACAGTAGCGTTGTGCGAAACATTCCATCATTCGATCAATTTTTTGTGCTTCACCAGGCAAACGAAATGACCACAGAAATTGCCTGTTTAAAATATTAAAAGAATAACAGTGAATCGTGAGAATTTTTGTTTTATTTCGTAGTTAGTCATCTAATTTTAGATGACCGTAAATGTGAATTTATGCTTACCTTAGTGCTTGCACTAGAATCAAATTTGTAAAATCATGTAGCTCTACGAAGGCTTTGAGTACTTGTTCGTTAAAGTCATTTTTTTCTCCGAGATAATCACCTATAAAGGAGGCACAAAAACATCAATCAAAACCATAATTCTAGCTGTGCTTCTTTAAAAATATCTATGAAATATCAAATTACCGATTGCTGTTTTGTTGAGGCCTTCCCCTTTGTATAAAAAGTGTGCTATGTCTTGCGGTACCATGCGCAGCAGATGATTGTCCACAAGGTACTCGATACCTGCATGATTGATAGAAACAAAAAAAATAGTTAATTGGTTTATGGTCTGAAAATGAGACATGTTGAGTAATGAGCTGACTGAATAATGAGATGCTACTTCCTACGTTGCGACAGCAGATAATAATACTATGGATTAATGAAGAGTGATTTGAATAGTTTTGGGAAACTGCACTTGTTTTGTGCTAGATATTCAAATCAGCATGTTGGAATGGTTGTGTAATGATTTGTAAAGCGACTCAGGTTGTTAGTAGGCCGTTTAGTTTTTTTTTTGGGAGTTACAATTTTAATTATGGAACTGTTTGTGTTGGCAGCGAGTTTAACTATGTCTTTCAAAAGTTATTTGTTTACGAAGTTAATTTTACTTTTTCACATAATATTGATAGCCAGAGGTTTTTTTTTTCATAAGCTACTAACAAAACTTGTAACAAAGTAAAGCATTCTCTCTTAGAATTTTTAAGTTGGACTTTTTTTTGGTAGGACTAAAATGTATGAATATGGATAAGAAAAAAAACGAATCTAGAAAATTCGAAAAGTAATGCGTCAAACTATTGGTACTCAAAAGAGCCAGAGCATCGATACACTGAATCTCCTTACGGGCCCACATCAGGGCCTATCGTCTACTTTTTGTATTCTGAACTTGCTATTGATATGAGACAAATGTTTGATATTGAGGAGTCTATAGAAATAATGCTACTGTGGCTGAAGGAGATCTATTATTCGTGCTTGCTGTGTTCATTCATAAAGCAGGAAAAGTTTCACACGTTAAAACTAAGGTCTATCGTTGCATAAGTCAACTGTTTTGCTAAAAATCTGGAAAGGATAATTGACTACTACATCGGAAAGATAATCGATCCAAAATTATTTTCGTAGTCGCAGTCTAATCAGACCAAAGCCAAGTATGTTGAAACTGGTCTTCACGTTTTCATTGAGCAAATTGAAAATCTTTCGCTCTCAAAGAATGCACATTGCCGCCTTTTTAAACGTTCAAACATATCAAGTCGGATGCGGTTGCGCAAATACTTGCGATACTGAATGATAGCTTTTATGAAAAAGCTCCCTAAGAACAGACTAGTATTGTCTTTTTTGGGAATGCCCACTTGCGTCGAGGAGTCAGCACGGGCACACCTCAAGGTGGTGTCCTTCCTCTCCTACTGTAAAACATCATGGTAAATACTTTTGTGACGAGGGTAGACCATGTAGGCTGCAAAGGAGTTACCTATGCAGACGACATAGCCGTAGCAGGGTCCGAAAAGTATCTACCTACAATTTCGGACAAGATAATTTAGTCTATTGATATACTTTTTGGTTGGAGAAAAGTATCCATTGATCTGAGCCAGAGTGCCAAATATTTAGTTCAAGTTCAAGTTACGTTTATTTGGTATAAGTTTCAGTCTATATCAACTATAATGTTTCTTAAATTAGGGCTTAGATTTATATCTTTACAGCTATATCTTATAGTTATTTTGTAGGCTAAACAGGTTTTTTTTATATACATTTACTTGAATTTGTTATATAAGAGCCCAAGGAAAATTTTCAAAAAACCTTGTTTGGGTAACTTAATAATAGCCTTACATAGCTAACTTAACCTAACACGCTGTACAAACTCGTAAGGAGACTCAAATATTGTTAATGTAAAAAGTGTTAGTTAGTGTTCAAAGTGATGTTATGGACTGCATTATGCATATCTAGCGGCTATACTTTTCACCTGCTCAGTTATGGGGAGGACAGTGGCAAGCTTGTGTAAGAGTTTTGTAGGGAAGTAAAAAGGCTGCACGACTTGAAGTTTCCCTAGATGGGGCTTTGCACAGTCTTCCCAAACAGGCTAATTATATGGACAACTAATTTGAATATAATCAATTTGTTGACAAGCGATAGTTTAGATTGTTTGTTATGCAGCGGATATAATGCACAAGCGGCCAGGTTAACCTTTGTACATGTTTGGTCGATATGCTCCTGGAAGGAAAGCTTTTTATTCAGAACTACCCCTAGGTAGGAAACCGTGCCCGTCCATTCAATACTCTGTCCAGTAAAGTGAATGTTTCGATTTGGGAGTTTCGTTCAACGCCTATTCTTTGAAAAGAATATAGCTTGGCATTTAGGTGGATTTACTTTTATTTTCCAGCGATAATTGTACTGGTAAAGTAGACCAAGTTGTGATTCGATGTTATTAATTATATTTTCTGGACTACTGTCACACAGTACACTCCGATGTCATCAGCAAACATAGCCAGTTCACAGTTTGTAGTTTTTGGTATATACGATAGAAAGATATTAGACAGGAACCTTGTGGTATACCTGATGTAATTCGGTGTTCAAATGATTTGGAGTTCTTGATTTTCATGACAAACGAACGGTCAAGTAGGGATGAAGCTATTATTCTCGTTATGAATGCAGGAAATTTAAGCTGATTCAGTTTGTAGACTAAACCGTCATGCTTAACTAAATCAAATGCCTTTTCGTTGTCAAGGGCTACAAAACCTGTGGACTCTCTCGGTTGATAGAATCTTGCATAAACTTACACACTCGAGTAAGTTGATGGTGAGTTAAGAGTCTAGTGCGGAAACCATACTGAAAATCCGGTAAAATGTTGTGGCTGTTAACGACATTTATAATTCGAAATAATATTATTTTTTTTCGAAAATTTTACTTAGAATGCTCAGTCAGCTAATTGGGCGGTAGGTATTGGGATTCAAAGTTAAAATGAATCAAAAATGTAGCAGAGAGAGTGCGAAAGGCTTTTCGAGAATTTTGTTAGTGCAAAAGAGCCTTAGGAGCGACTTGGGGTTTACTGCATTGCATTTTTGAATGGCTGTATGACGCTGTAGTTAAACCCACAATACTAAGCGGAGTAGTTTTTTGTTGGCAGTTTGCTCTTGAGGCTGCTTACCAGCTGATGTTTGAAAAATTGCGTAGGTTGGCCGTACTCTTGGTGACTGGGGTTGCCTACACCACCCCTACTAAGACACTTTTCATGCTGCTTCATTGGTTCCCTACCAATTTGTTAAGCCAATCTTGCTGCTGTGAAACTTCCGCATCGACTAAACCAGAGTTTGGCCATGCTAAGATTTTATCTTTGGTAGTTACCGCTCTAGCGGACGTTTACTATATAGCTGCGGACCTCCTATTAGACTTAAGAGTTTACAGCTCGCGATCCTAATAGAAATGATGGGAATGTTGGTGTCACCGTTTAGAGAACTTATTCTTGCGCATACCCCCTATGGCTCAAAGCTGAACAGTAAAGTTGGAAATGGTATATAATCGGATAAGCTGAATCTAAGACTATCTCTTCGTCACCCAGAACAAACCGAATACACGAAACTAATATTGGTATTTTCAGATAGTCAAGAGGCTATAAATTCCCTTGCTGATCATGGTACAGTGTGCACAATTATTGTTGGTTGCCGTGTATCTCTTAGGCAGATGTCAAGGCATTTGGCAGTACAATAGATTTGGGTACTTAGACATAGGGAGCATTCAAGACAACTATGATTCCGATGAACTGACGAGGGTCGGTACTTTGCTGCCGAAAACCTTACGTTCTTTCTCTATAAGAAAACCGATGTCATCGGTCCAACTAGCCATCAGATGAAAATATTTTGAAGAAAATGAAAATACTGTTTGAAAATACTTTGAATAAAGAAGTTCTGGTTTGAAGAGTCATCTTGTGTGATCACTAACCAGTTCTGAATTTTCGTGGATGTGCGTCGCATTAGGACTCTGCTAATTTTGACCCCCATATCATAGGACGGTACACGCAACGGTTGGGCGTTGGGATCAATTTCTGTCGGAGCTGTGGCTTAGCGAATCAAAAGGAATTTGTCCTCTACCTCAAGGCGAGGAGGAGAATGATCTCCCTTCTTCTCAAATCTGACTGATCGATCTTTCATCGATTTAACGGGTATATTGTAGCTTATTAAGGAAACAAGATGGTTTTCTGATTACAGTGGCTGCGGAAGAGTGATGTATATGGTATCACGCCGGGCCTCTATTAAGCCTATGTGTGTCATTCGGTTGGATTCTCAGATTGACAGTCACTTACCCTACCTGCTTACCTATTTTTTAATACTGATTAAGAAAATATACAAGTTTATATCTCATATGACAGTAAAAAAGTAATAAAAATTTATGCGCAGGAGAAAGTTTACATTTTATCAATATCGGCCTTCTGTGTTTCATGGGTAGAATGTCAGGTAAAACGAAAACTGTCCTTTTAAAAGATGCGACTGTTAAATTGGTTTGTATATTTTAGTATTTTGTATCTTTTCTGATCATTTGAATTGTGTTATTCATTCGTCATTTAATAAATAAGATATCTTGGAGTGAATTATCTGTTTCTAGACTAAAACGACTGAAAAAATACCATAAGAAACAAATCTAAGTTTGAAGTTACATCTTTCAAACAGTTCGCGTATATCAAAAGCATGAAACGCTTTAATGAAAATTAATTAGCATGAAACCATGACCAACACAGAACTCTTTTAAACAAACAAACACAAACTAACGTCTGCGATTCGACAGGAAATTAATTTTTTACGTTATATATTCATCTGATTTATTCAAAACAAGCTATGATATTAACCCCAATAATTGTGCAGCTAAAATCAAACTAACTTGAAACTGCGTCTACACTAAAACTCATCATAGCTACACTTTTCAATCTTGGATAGTAAAATTCATGCGAGCTTAGACTGCCAGTCTAAATTTAGATAAATGGAACATTGTGCTTATAGCCGTATGATGAATCAAAATTATATTTACCTTTCTTTGGGTCCATATTGAATTTCTTACGACCTATCGACATTTGTTTATCTTTATTGGAATGTTTGCAGTCATCTTGTGAATCGAGAGCTTCCATTTCGTTTACAACTTCACATAGTTCATCTTTAATTTGCTGCAATCAAATAAAATACGGTAGAGATTAATTAAAATTGTGAAATTGATGAAGTATCATTATCATATGGTTGCATACAGTTAATTACAATTTTAAATTGATTTTTATTGGATTCGTCACTAAGGTGCTTCTGTTTGCTTTTATTCAATTGACACTATTCGTGTAAGGTGGTTTACTTAAAATTCTAACTGTTCTGAATTTGTTAAGGGGTTTACTTAAAATTTTAACTGTTCTGTATTTGTTAAGGGGTTTACTTAAAATGTCTACTGTTACTTAGAAATACATATCTATAAAATACCAATTCAATGCGGATTAAAGTTTCAGAAGTTACTTCTCAATCACGACTACACTATTTTAGTCATGATTTAATAGATACTTTTAATTACTAGACATAACGATTTAGAAACGCGATGAACTCATTAATATCGTAAATTTAATTATATAATACCGATGCAAAACGCCCGTTTTTATGTGGGTTGAAATCTAAAATGTAATTCGAGTTTTCCGTAAACATTTCAAAGGCGTTTATATGAAAGTGAGAAATGTTTTGGCAAACTATATGGGAAAATTTCAGGGAGGAGCAAAAATGCATATACATTTTTGTTTTATGCTTTTACTAGACTTGCGTTTGATTAGTAGAAATGATGGAGTCGCGATTGTGTGAAAAGGCTGACGTATTAATTCGTGGGAATCTTTTGAAGATTAACGATTTTGCAACAAAGAGATAAGAAGCTTGTATAAATATTATTAAATATCTTATTGTGACTACGTCCATTAAGTGACTCAATATTGTGGATAAATTATTATCATTTTTGCATTTATCGATCTGACGTAGATTTTGAGGACATGAAGGGATTGGTATGCGAACACACTTTATTGAATAACGTAGTATCTTATCTATTTTTTTTTTATTTTGAGCCAAGCTAGCAAGATATGATTAGTTCATTTTGTTTACGATATCGAGGACTATGAATCAGTAAGTAACTTATAGCAGTGGGGAAGTAAACACTTCAAGCTGCAGTATTTATTAGAAGTGTTATTATTTGAAATGTTGTCATGTTGGAATGTTATTATTACGATTGATTTTTTTAGGAATCATTTTTAAATTCTAGCGATTTCTTATAATTATTTGTACCTTATGCATATTGCAGTTTTTCATTACCTTATAAATACTTTATTGGTTAAGAAAACTATATGAGCGAAACAAGTAGATTTCCATAAAATAAACACACCCTTACCTTTATTCCATCCGCAAAGCTATTATCCAATTGTGAAATTATCAATTTACCCGAACATTTTGGACACACATTGTTATTATTACCACTACTATTATTACTATTTTTAACTTTATCACCATTATTATCTTCATTAATATCACTGGGGCTCGATGAATTGTCATCGATATATAGAAAATCGCTCTCGAACGATTGATTTGGCTTAAACGAATCCTCATCTAGCAGGGAATTCAAACTATTCGCTCGTACAGTTTCTAGATCCGTAATCAGTTGACCATCTTCATTGAACACTAGACCTACCCGATTGGTCTTTTTCAGGATTGTCGTCCTTGTCACCGTCATAGTTGTGGTTTTCTTGAATTCCGATCGTTTTTTAAACATAAACGCACTATCCTCTCCCGGCAACTTGGAGATTTGAAAGTCCTTCGTAAGATCCGTTTTGATTTTGAACTCATTTTGTTCATTGGTTCGAATCAATCTTGCACTATCCAGGGGTCGACGTCGACGGGAGGATGATAAAACCGACGACGACACTGATGACGAAGGCGATGATGAGCCGGATGATGATGTTGTTTTGCAACAACATTGTGAACATATATCACGAACATGTCGCGTATTCAAGAGACTTTTGTCGTCCGAATATTCATAGACGTCATTGTAAAATGTACTATTCGAACCGGTCAGATCGATACAACTGCGCTGCAGTCCTTTACCACTTTCCGATCCTAATTTTTTATTTTTAGGTTGACGACGCAACGATGAGAACCAATCTGAAACACTTGGGCGTCTTTGATGTTTGAAGCCAGACATACTTTAATGTTCTTAGGCGTTTTGATTCGAGAGTCTTTTCTTAGCAGGCACTTGATTGGTAAACAAAAACATCTAATTGATTTAATGGCACTTTATAATTAATTTAATTTTATTCGTTATTTTCGCTAATTGTTTAATAAATATGTGCTGAAAATTATAAAATATAATTTATTATTTCACTGAACCACTTTCTGCGATCGCCAAAAGTAAATTTGAATGGAATGATAAGCAATTGATCGGTCTCAGCTGGAACAAACATTTCCATCCAGCTTCTCTAGCTATGTGAATGCTTATGCTTTTGGATGGAATCATCAACCAAAATAATACGCGCTTCCATGTAAATGTCGAAGTTGTATTGAGATTTGCTAAAATATTAATTGAATTTCGGAATGTTAAGCTCATAGCTCAAATTGTGTGGGTCTGTGTTTGTCTAGCTTGTTTTGGAGTTGCATACTTGGTGAAGAATCTAAGTATTTGTTGTTCAATATGTACGGAATTGAAAACAAAGGGTATTTATGGTCAAAGCAGATATCGGAAAATTATGATTATGCTTTTGGTATGCTTCAATGTATAAACATTTTTTTCAGCCAGTTGGATTTCTTTTTATTGCGCGAATAATGGACTATTGTAGAATACTATTCATTTACCATTTACAATTCAAATTCATTATTAGTTCCAACAAGATTGTGTACCGATAAATATTTGCTAAAAGTATCGGAATAAGTCTATTTAAATAGCATCGGTACTTCAGAGCGTATTTTTGTGGATTTTGTTAAGGCGTAATAGAACGCTTTTTAAAATAGCTTTCAATGGAGAAACATTCCGGAGCAAAGTTCGAAGCCTAAGATTATTATGTGTTTTTAATATTTGCAATAATGGTGAGCAAAAGATACACTCGTAAGTTGAAAATCGACGTTAAAAACAATCGTTTATTTATTAGTATATTCTGGTTCATGAATAAAAACTTGATGCAAGAAGCAAAAAAAACAGCAAAAAACAGTACTTTAATCTTTTCGATCCTATTGGTACATTTTGACGGTTTAAAGAGGCATAAAAATTTATCATAACTTTGAGAATTTTTATTTTAATAATTTTAAGGCTTTTCTGCTGATGGGAAATTTAATATCTTACTTTGTGGAAAATTTCATACCAGAGTAGCAATTTGTAGTTCGATCGGACAAGAAAAATGAGCAGAATAAGAAAAATGAAGCGTACAGACGAAGCCTAGAGAGGAGTACAAGGACGAATATACAAGCTTAAGATTTCTTAGACGGTTTCGTTTAAGATTTCTTAAACGATTTCGTGCCGTCGAGAAAATTTCGGGAGCAATAAAATGAAACAAGCCTACTAATGTAGTGAAAGGTCTAGAAAGTAGAAAGAACGGGAATTATACACTGAAAAAAATCCACATGGCGCCCAGAGCTATGTAACATAGCGCATTATTTATGACCCCATACGCTATGTACATAGTACTCTGAGCTATGCAACATGGCTCCTACCGCCATAATGTCAGAATCTACATAGCACGTGATCCTATGTAACATGGCGCAGCAATTATGGTCCCACACGCTATGTACATAGTACCCTGAGCTATGTAGTATTGCTCCCCGCGCCATAATTACATGGCGCAGAAATTATGGCCCCACACGCTGTATTACATAGTACCATGAGCCATGTAATATGGCTTCAGTTATGTCTTCAATTATAACTCGCAGCCATACTGTATGAGGGGACGTATAAATGTCAGCAAGTGACATTTGAGTAACATCAATAGAAGTGAGAATTGAAAAAGAAAAAGCTATTTAAATTCCCATAATAGCTCAAACATTGACTTCGAATGCAAGACACTACAATGGAAAAACACATAGCGCCAGACGCCATAATTTGTAGACTTTTGGCACCTTTCGGGATTGTGATAAAATATGGCGATAAAAATAGAGCATGGCGAAAAGTTTATACGAGCAGACGCTATGCTTATAGTCCTCCACGCCATGTACTATAGTCCTCCACGCCATGTACTATAGTCCTCCACGCCATGTACTATAGTCCTCCACGCCATGTACTATAGTCCTCCATGCCATGCACTATAGTCCTCCATGCCATGTACTACAGTCCTCCATGCCATGTACTATAGTCCTCCACGCCATGTACATGGCATGGAGAACCATATTACATGGCGTGGAGAACTATAGTACATGGCGTGGAGAGCTATAAGCATAGCGTCTGCCCCTATGTAGTTTTCGCCATGTACTATGGCGTGTGGCGCTATATGTTATCACAATCCCCAAATCGACTATGTACATGGCGCCAGAAGTCTATAAACTATGGCGTCTGGCGCTATGTGTTTTTTCAGTGTACTCAATACGACCTGCTGTATAGACAATGATGGAGCGATTATCGAGAACGAAAAACAAATACAGGAGCGATAGGGGTCTTATTTCAAGGAGTTCGTCAATCCTGCCCATGGTTCCTAGGAATAAGTGCCACCTGTAATATTGACATCACACTGAAAAAAATCCACATAGAGCCCAGTCCTATGTAAAATAGCGCATTATTTATGGTCCCATACGCAATGCACAGAGTACTCTGAATATTGCAAGATAACTTCCAGCGTCATAATGACAGAATCTGCATAGCGCATACTCCTATGTAACATGGCACAGCATTTATGGTCCCACACTCTATGTTGCATAGTATCATGAGCTATGTACTATAACTTCAATTAACTTCATATAGCTTCAATACCGTATCGTTGGCTTACATTCAAAACATGGTATTTTGGTTACTATCATGGTGTTTTAGTCGCATAAGGTGCTTTGATGGATTAAAATGCTCTTTTGAATTAGATTGTATTTTGATGAATTATAATCAGGATCACTTAAAATTATTTTTACTAATATGGGCATTATTTCAAACGAAATCCATTAATATGTAACCTGCGGACTACAGTAACTCAGTAATACGCCTAAGTATGATTTCGTAGTTTAACTATTCATATTTATAGGAAATCGGCGGCAATACAGCTGCTTAACGTACGTAAATCATTTTAAGTAGCTCCCAATTCTCTTGAGAATCAATTACTATAACAACATATTCATGTCACCAGCGACCGACAAAAGCTCGAATGTCGAAATCAAGAATCAAATCAATGATCATTTGTTTTTTCGATATCGAAACTTTGATCCATGAAGAATTCGTTCCAGTGGGTCAGAATGTTAGCTCAGTTTTCTAAATTAGCGAGCTGGAGCGTCCGAGGCAGAGAATCTTCAGAGTTCGCCCCATTTTGGCTCAACAAAGATGGATTTTGCACCGCGACAACGCCCCATGTCATTCTTCATTGGCTGTACGCGAGTTTCTGACCAAAAAACAAATCCCTGTATTACCCCATCCACTTTACAGCCCTGATCTTACTCCTTGCGACTTTTTTTGTTCTCCAAACTGAAAAACTATCTCAAGGGGCATCATTTTGAGGACGTACAGGCCATTCAAACGGCTACTACCGACGTTTTGAAGAGCTTTACTTTTGAGGACTATGTCAAATATTTTGGCAGCTGTGAGAAACGCTGGCGCAAGTGTGTTGATCTTGATCGAGGTTGCTGTGAAGGGGTATCAAGCTGTTTGATGATTTTTCAATAAATATACTTTTTAATGATAAACTCTCGTTATTTATTTGCCACAACTCGTACTAGATCATTATATGGTGTGTTTACAATTAAGTTCGGGAAATCCATAGCCTTCTAGCTTCAAGAGCAGTAACTTATGACAAAAAAATCATATGTTTTTGGAACCTTCTTAATCTCTTTTGAATAAATTATTGAAATTTTTTTTTATTGGGGTTGCCTTTTGATTGGAAAATGAAATCTGATCTTCATGACCAAACCATCACCGGGAAAATTTCTCGTATTGTTATAGGCTCTAGCCCAAAATTTCTAGTAGTTACCTACACTTGTGACCTGCCTTCATACTCTAATTCAAAGAACAAATTATATGCATTTCCTATTTTTTCTAAAACACTTCGAATAAATTCAATCAACCGTCAAATTCAATTAACTGTTTTTTTTTTAAATCGTGTTAAATGAATTTGTACGTATAATGGTGGTGGATTTATTTACGCTTCAATACCTGCATTAACTATGTTCCCCTAACATCATAGTAAATGCAATTTCCGTCATGATAAAGCAGATTGTTTTACACTAAAGCTGACTTGACCTAAATTTCCTCTACACCGTGCATTGTCATTTTTCATTAATGGTTGGTCGATTATGCAAATATTTTGCCATAGGAAACTGCCACACAAAAATTAGTTGATAGCTGTACATATAGGCCCTGAGCATATGCGAGAAATCGGCAGGTCATCGTCAATGTGATGTTAATAATATAAGTAGTAAAATGATAGCGTTATTATCGTCTTATTTGAATTTCGTTATTTTATCACGGTTGCATTAAAATGTTTCAGGTGCAGAAACACACAAATACTTACATATACAGATATTTATATGAAAGTCTGATTTTTTTATATGAGTTAGAATTCATAGAACAACAAATACGATTAAGCCACAAAAGCTGAAAATATCTATGTGAAGTGTAGGATTACCGATATCAGGCAAATGATAATGTTGTTTTTATTTTACTTTATTAGCAATTTTTGGGGAATTGCTAACAGTACGATTCAGGCAGGAATGTGTTTCAAGTCTGATAAGAATGTAAAAATTGAACTATTTTCCCCACTCTCAACGTTGAAGCTGTGACGATGAGGGATTTCCCAGACTTGGAAACTGATTTTTTTAAAACTTGTGGATTCATTTGAAACATAAGTGAGTGTCGATGTAAATGCCTACGATCATGTTATTTAGTACTGTAAACCTCCATGTTAATCTTTCAATATTTTCTCAATAAATAATGTCTGAGCTATCAAGTAAACTTAAGTAATCATTAATGCGAACAAACAATACAAACAAAGCTTTTTATGCGCAATATGGCAAGTATTGGCAGACAAAGATTAAACATTTATTAGACAATCTTAATAAGCCTGACTATCTATATGCTTAAGGAAATTTTAGAATGTGTTTTTTTTTTGTCTTCAATTTTCATGAATCTTTTCTTCTTTGTCTCGATGCACTGACATGCATTCAATTACGGGCTGCTGCTGCCTTTACAATTATGGACACGAATACCGGGCCTTTTGTGGTTTTTACAACTGTACATACTTACTTGAGCTATATACATGTCTGCCGAGTTTCGAAAAATTCAGATTTAATGACCTGGGAGTGAAATTTCCTCAAGTGCTTGTTTGTTTGTTGCTGTGAGTGCAAAATAATGGAATTCAAAATAAATTTTTTGTTTGTTTAATTTTTACGGGGCTTTTTTATATGCGTACATGATTGTAATTAAATTGAACTTATAAATTTCATGACGAAGCTGTAAATGTTTTAGTGGGCTAATTTTAAAGGAAATTGTTTTCTGGAAATAAAACTTTGATTAGTTTAAACACAGTGGATATTTTAAGGAATTCAAAATTATCAATGGAAGCTCATACGATTTAGGTTCCTATGTCTATTACATATATTCCAGCCATAAATTTTTGTTGTAATGTTCTGATGATTTCTTAATCAGAATTCTACCATACTAAATAAGCTGATTCAGATGAAATTCTGAATATTTGATAGGGTACACAGCAAGAAACTCAGTTGTTACATAGGGCCTATCATCATAGGGTATATCAATGGTAGTATTACTTAGAAATGCCTTTTGAGAGGATTTGGTTGGAAATTATTTCCACCTATTACGAGCTTGCAAATATGATACGTGGCTACCAATTTTGCTTTAGGGGAAATCATGGATCCCGGCAACTTCACTGGGCTAAATGTTCTTTTCGATTTTAATACTGGCCTCCTACAATTAATTTTTCCATCGGTCCCGATCGCGAGCCGATGCCTTTTAATTAGGCAGCCCTATGCTTCGAATGTCCTGGTCATAGCATCCTGGTCAACGTCATATCTCTCTACCATAAGCAAGGCCTGCCATAAAATCGGTTCTAAAGGATTTTCCGAGCAGGATTTTTTATGCTCCTACGAGCTGGGTGCTCCTCTTTGTGATTAGATCTGCTTTTAGGTACACAGTGTGCCTATTTTAGGTTGCAGCGTCTCCGGAAACGCCGTTCTTCACATATACGACCAACGATTCTCCGCAGCGGCTAAGAGGTCAGAGTACCTTTTGGTGACGATAGTCCCTCTTATTGAATAGTGCCAGGGTCTCGGATTGCTTTCTTCAACACCAAGTTGAAGAGGGAGCAGGTCAAACCATCTCCTTGTCGGAGCCCATTGAAGATGTTGAACGATCTGGATAGCGATCCGGCTATGTATACTTGGGTTGTTACATTGGTTGTGGTCAGCCTGCACAATCACATCAGTTTGTTTGGTATTCTGAATTCCCTCATTTGGAATTCTGAATTCCCTCGCTACGCTGTCACACGCGACGTTAAAGTCTAAAAATAGATGGTACAATGGAATATTGAATTCCAGATGTTTGTCCATCGCCTGCCTAACAGTGAACATTTGATCAATTGTTGATTTGCCTGGAATGAAGCCACATTAGCATTTCACTCATTTCAAAAACGCAGAATGCTCTATTTTACGACCTGTGCATTTAGGATTGGCTACTACATGCAAAATTGAAAATTTAGTTCTATGAACTAACATCAGTACCTTATCGTGCATCTACAGAGCTACTTATCTATTTCCTGTCTACATGCTAGTTTCTCCATACTTTGATCTGTTTGATTAATTTGCTTGAAAAGCCTGGTCTAGTTGTGTTTTCTATTATTTTCGACACCTTTGCCGGCTTCCTCTGCGAATTTGTAGCATGTTTACTGTTTTTGAGACTTGACAAACATTGCTAAGCTAAATATCTCACCTCCTTATCCAAATATTTAATCAAATGGATTGACATGCTATCTGTTAATCAGTAGACGGCATTATGGTGAACCCGTACAAACGTTGATGCAAAAGTAAACAGCCTTGTACTTGGTTTACTTCATGAGTTTCAGTAGCAAGCAATAACCTTACGGCGGCTACCTACAAAACAAGAATCTGCATGTAATACGACCAACGAACAACAAATTGTACACAAGCCTCTAAGTACTCCATGAATTTATGCATCTGTCCAGGAATCAAATCAACGAACAAAACACGCGTTGGCAGAGAAATACTTTAGATGGGGGAAGTTATCAATCGATTCAATGACCTTTAATAAATTGATTCAATCAAGTATGCAAAGAATTCAGTTTCGTTTATTCTAGTCTTCGACTTGAGCAGATCGCTGTCTTTCAAATTGGATTCACCAATGAAGACTATCAAGCACTTTTTTCTGTCAGTCGTTTAGTGTTAACTCTTTTCTTTTTCTGGTTTCGAAATAGCATGAAAGAAGCATTTCGGTTAACATATTTACTTTTCGGTTCGGTTATATTTCACATAACAATATTGACATTAAGTTGCGATGTACGTATGTTTTTAAACCACATCAACACAATTCCAAACAAGATATTGTACTCAACTTTTATTCTGGTTTTTAATGAGGAAGTGGAAAATGTTGCAAGAAGTCATTTGGTTTCCCTCGAGTTGCACTCCCGTGAATTATGCCAATTGCATCTACCTCTTTACGTGAGTCGTATCGTATTTCGCGAGAAAGTGACATTCGATCCATAGAAACGGTTGATTGAATTGGCAGCTTTTAATCTTATTACTGATTGACGTAAATCTATTATTGCATCTTAATGTTGTATGCATGTTTCGTCTGCCGTACGGTATATACCTGGATTGTTTCGAAAGCAAATGGAAATCAGCGGTAGCTAGTGAATGACGGAATGAGTAACAATAAAAAATAACTGACTAAAAGCTTTAGTATCGGAGAAACTGCAAAAACGTAGTATGTAGGTACTTATTTCACATGTGTATCGCATATCAAAATGACTATGTATCTTTTAGATACATGCTGTATGCACGTACATGTTTGTATATTTTACCATTATGTATATTAGTCTTTCTTCACTCGAGTGATATCTGAATCTGATCTAGTTGAGTTTTTTGGAATTTATGTTGGCATTAGAGGCAATGTATTTTTCCTGATCTTCTTTTACAGTTGCGGTTAGTTTATCATCAATGTAACTACTAGCTTGGATTGTTGTAGTGCTAAAAATCAGCCAGCAGAACGAACGTTGGAGCATTGAAACTATAGAATTTTTTTAAAGATCTGTTTCTGAGTTCTCATGAAGTAATTTTTCTTGCATGTTTTGCTGTAATTCTACACTATATTCAAGAAAATCTGTCTTACGAAGGTGAATTGTATTTGGAGTAATACGTAAGAAAATACAAGCTTCTTATTCTGCAGAAAGGCCACAATTATGAAATGTAGTGAGAGCAATTGTCGTATTTACTACATGGTACATCTTGTTCTCCGGATTCCATTATTTATTTTAAGAAGATATTTTTTCAGAAGATATTATTTTTAGATTCTTTTGTATCTTTTACACATTCAAAAGGAAATCCAGTTCGTAAGAATTATGCTATACCTAAATGTGTCCACAAAATATTCACTTTATAAGCCCAATAGTGCTCCGAGAATGAATTTAGCAATAATTTGACTAGGAGGGTAATTTCCTAACTAATACATTCATAAAATCGACTTGAAGCGTCTAAAAATGAGGCCTTTATGCAATAAAATATTTAAGTGCGTTACTGAAACTGACTTTCAAATAAATTTTAACTGTATACCAGCGGAAGCAATGAGAAAATGTTTTTAACAAGATTGCAACGAACTTTGGCTGCTGGATTCGGTCTTTTAAGACTAGCGGCTACGCTACTTGGTTGTAAATTTGCACTTAAAATGTGTTGACGGAAGTAGAGAAATATTGACTTTGGCTTGAATGCAAAGTAGTTTTTTAAGATACAGGTTGCTAAATCCTTGTAAATATTATTTTCAGACAAATTAAAACGTACACTGCTTTCAAGGGGCTGTTTAATTAGAAGATGTTCAATTGTGGGTTTATTTTTGTATGAAGATTATGCCAATATTCTTTTTATTCCTTCTGCTACATAATTACAGCGGAGAAGGCAAGTCAATGTATGTGGAGTAACAATGGTTGAGTGTGAAGGTGTTAACGGGTTACAACTCGCTTTTTACAATTGGGATTCAAAAGACAGTAGGATAAGCTGTCGCAGGCGAAAAAGAATGCAAGCGCCTTGCGCTTAGAAAGAGGGCGTGAGCGTAAGCAAAGCAAAGGCACAGGTACGTCAAATAAGAAAGACGACCGAATCAATTTTGTTAGCTGCTATTTCTCACCAAACGACCCAATCAGGAAACTTTCGAAGGAAAATTGAAGTACTGGCAGATATAACACCCAGGGAAAATTAATTATAGAGATGGAGTCTTGATTGAACATAGCTGTACTAAATTGGGGTGCAATACCTACGTACTGTAGACCGGGGTTCGGCCAGTCTATATAACTCATATAGCTCTTGCCTCGGAAGCATTTTCCGCGCTGACGAGGGACTGGAGGATTACTCTGGAAGTGAACATAGCTACAACATTTTCTGGAAATCGGTGAAAAGCCAAAGCTCGCGGAGCTCTAGTCGAAAAATACCCGGCTGGATAATTTCCACGTTAGATAGAAGAAATCTTTGGGAGTCGCTGGACGGTAGTTTTCCTGACGACAGGCAGTTGAACTGAGGCGAAGACCTCTAGCGTGTAGGCGTATAGTTCAACTTCCACCGAACACAAAAGGGCGAAAAAAGAACTCGGAGAGGCTATCAAAGTGGGGAAAAACAAATGTGGCAATCGCTTTGCGATGAAGTGAACAGGATTCTTTGAGGATACAAACTAGTATCTGGTAGGCTTGGCCACATGGAAACACTCATGGAAACATACGGTTTAAATTCCGACAAAAGGAAAAGAAAAGTCTAATATTAAAGACCTCCGGGCTGATCGTCCACGTTGCGAAAAGCCAAATGACACTGTCTAAAAAAATCCATCACAGCGAAATTTAACAATTAAAGGTGACTGTAGCATGTGTCAAATATATGCATTTTATAGTAAAAAGCTGAGATATTTCAGAGAAATTTGGGCGTAGACTACGAACAAATGGAGTTTTTTTAGCTCTCGGTAGATATCGGAGTCAATTTAAGAGTGAAGCGAGACACGATCTTAATAATTTTACTGGAGACTCAATCTACTTCAATATAAAAAACTTAAAGGTTACAGTGATTCAATCTTACTTTTTTATGTATTGCTCGAATCTGAACAATCAAGATCGACAGTTTAAATAAATTCACTGATATCGTATATTAAAATCTATATTTGTTCATAATTAACACCTTGAAGACTACATTTCTATAACATATTTTGAATGAACGTCGCAATTTCTGAAGACGTGTTACCACGAATCAACCAACATTTAAAAAGAACATGTGAAAATTGTTCACATGAGGTCAAAAACCTTATGATATATTTCCATTACATTTGTAAGTGTTCAGTAAACTTGGGAAAATTGAGTTCTTAGATAAGACTGCCAGTTTGTACAGTTATTGCGGTTTAATGAGCATTGTATAAAGTTTTCCATCGTGAATGATGGTACGAGGCGAAATAGTATACTTTTTGTATTTGCAAATGTATGTTAAACCGCACAGCGGTTTTATAATTATTCGTACAAATGTGGTTAATAGTATATGCGTAGTAAAAACATGGCATTAGCATATCAATTTATTATTGTACTGTTCCGAAAATTCGCATATTGAAAACAAGAATGATAGTCAAAGGAGAATTGTGTTATGAAATGAATCGAGTGCTTTTGCTTTGGCTGCTTGATAGCAAAAGCAATAATGCTTGATAATATTTCACTAAATATATAAAGGTCTATAAAAATAATAATAAAAAGTATAGGCTAATTATATTTGAAGAAAACATTTACAACAAAATCGTTCGTGTGAAGGATCAGAAAGTGTTTTTGAAAATGGAGTTGAACAAATGAGCATTAGAGATGATTATTCATAAGAATCGGGACTATGAGGATAGGAAATAAGGCTATTTGCACTAGAATGGATACTATGTGCATAACATGAAACCCGATGATGCGCGGGAATTTTCTATATGCAGCTGCTATATTTTATAGTTCAGGCTACTATGTACAACCAATATTGCTACGCTATGTTACATAGGAGTCTGCGCAATTCAGATTTGTTAAAGGCATATTTTACAACAAATGCAGCGTTGGATAGGTGAAAGTGTCTATTATTCCAGTACGAAAACAACTTTTTGGCGCTGTAGTACTATTATTTCTATAGAGGTTAGAACAAAACCAGTTTTTTTCTCGTGCCGATAGCAATGTGTGACGAAAAGCACGAACAACGGATCAATGTGAAATTTCTCGTTAAATTAAAAAAAAAACTCCGACTGAGTGTTATAAGCTGTTGAAGGAGGCCTATGGTGAAAATTCTCTATGTTGTGCGCGTGTTTTCAAATGGTATAAACGGTTTTCTGAAGGTCGAGAGAGCAACGAAGATGACCAACTTCCAGGTCGAACTGTCTCTATTTCAACTTCGCAAACAGTGGTGACTGAATGGGTTCCAAAGGGTCAAACTGTAAGCCAAACTTACTACTCGTATTTGAAAGTTTTGGCAACACTGCGAGAGTGAATTCGTAAGAAACGACCGGCGTTAAACAAGTTGTAGATCTTGCACCAGGAAAACAAACCTGCCCATAACGCGCTGTCTGTGAAGCGTTAATCGGCCGCTTAAGGCTTTCCAGTGCTCGAACACGTATTCGCCTGATTTAGCACCCTGTGACTTTTTTCTGTTTCCGAAGATCAAGTCTGCCTTAAAAGGAACCTGGTTCGAGTCGATGGAAGAGGTGAAGCGAAAATCGGCGGAGCTCCTAAATGCTCTTACAATAGAAGACTTCCAGCATTGCTTTGACCAATGGAAAAAACGAATGGAACGATGTGCGGCGAGGAGAGGAGAATGCATTGAAGGGGAGCATTCGATTGTACAGGGTGTTTTTTAGAGGTATAGATTTAAGTTGGCAACACAACAATAAAAAATACTACGTATGGTGTGACAGTCGTCATGCGTTTTATGGTTAGTTTGGTTTGCCATTTTATCATGAATAGGTTGACGTCTGAGCAACGTTTGCAAATTGTGCAGATTTAATTCGAAAAAAAAACGGTTCTGTTTGAGAAATTCATCGCGTACTATGTAAATTTTATAGCCGATATAATCGTCCGCCAGAACAATTAATTCGATTAACCAAGGATCGTTTCTGCACCACGTTTACTCGCACTGATAATGCGCATCCATCCAGACGTCGTAAAGTGCGTAATGAAGAAACCATAGCAGCTGTAGAGCGTAGTATCGATGAAGACCCAAGTGAATCCATTCGACATCGTGCTGAACAATTAAACCTGTGCCCATCCACATTATGGAAGGTTTTACGGAAGGATCTTGGTTTGCGGGCTTACAAAATTCAACTCGTGCAGGAATTTAAGTCGAACGACCACCGGGCACGGCGTAGATTCGGTGTATGGGCCCAAGAACAAATTGCTGCAGATCCCGAATTTCATAAAAAAAATTTGTTTAGCGATGAGTCTCATTTCTGGTTGAATGGCTACGTCAATAAAGAAAACTGCCGCATTTTAAGTGATGAGCAACCACAGGCAGTTGTCCAAACACCGTTACATCTGGAGAAAGTCACTGTATGGTGTGCATATGGTCCATATGTTTTCAAAAATGCTGCTAAGAATAACGTTACAGTCAATGGTGACCGCTATAGAGCCATGATCAATGACTTTCTCGTTCCGGAATTGTCTCGGCATAATGCAAGGACCTCTAGTATGGCGCGACATGCCATACAGCTCGTGCAACCATCGACTTATTGAAAGAAGCATTTGATGAGCGCATAATTTCTCGTTTTGGGCCTGTGAACTGGCCTGCAAGATCTTGTGATTTAACAATGCTGGTCTATTTCTTGTGGAGATACGTCAAATCACCCGTCTACGCCGACAAGCCCTAGACGCTTGAATATTTGGAAGACAACATTCGCCGCGTAGTCGAAAATTGGACCTCTCATTTGGACTTCCTCCGCGCCAGTCGTGGCGCTCACATGCTCGAAATTATATTCAAACAAAAATGGCAGAGAGTTATCTTTCCAATAAAACCAATTTCATGACAATCAAAACATTTTATCCGTATTTTATTTCATTTCAAAGTTCTGTACTTCTAAAAAAAACACCCTATATAATAATTTTTAAAATAAAACTTCTTTCCATAAGCAGTCGCGTTATTTAATAGCCATACATCGTGCTTCGACAACTGAGTTTTTGGCGGCCATTAAATAAATTGAAGACTCATGTCATTACCCTACCTAAACTCAAAAGCCGTGTGCAGGTATGATAATTTGATAATACAAAATAGAGAACCTACACTGAAAAAAATCCACATAGCGCCCAGAGCCATGTAACATAGCGCATTATTTATGGCCCCATACGCCATGTACATAGTACTCTGAGCCATGCAATATGGCTCCCAGCGCCATAATGTCAGAATTTACATAGCGCGTGGTCCCATGTTACATGGCGCAGCATTTATGGTGCCACACGCTATGTACATAGTACCCTGAGCCATGCAGTATAGCTCCCAGCGCCATAATTACATGGCGCAGAAATTATGGCCCCACACGCCATATTACATAGTGCCATGAGCCATGTAGTATGGCTCATAGCACTACAATTATAACTCGCAGCCATGCTGTGTAAGGAGATGTATAAATATCAGCAAGCTTCTTGAGTATAACAGAGGATATGATATGGTATTTGATGCAGTTGATGATAGGTGAATTCCATCACCTATCATCAACTGCTCTATCTTCAGATTTTCAGAAGTTAGAAGGCTCGTGGCCTTTTGTTGTTGAGCCGAAGTCAGACGAGACCGCCAACATGTGGACGGCATTTGACAGCTCGTCACGAAATCGCGTTGACTCGTGCTCAAAACCCACTCCGATCGGAAGTCGCACGAGCGCCGGCGGGACCGTCCCCACAATCGGGCTCGCCAAATATGTATTTTCCATATTAGATGCACTGAAAAAACACATAGCGCCAGACGCCATAATTTATAGACTTCTGGCGCCATATACATGGTCGATTTGTGATAAAATATAGCGCCACACGCCATAGTACATAGGAGCAGACGCTATACTTATAGCCCTCCACGCCATGTACTATAGTCCTCCACGCCATGCACTATAGTTCTCCACGCCATGTGCTATAGTCCTCCACGCCATGTAATATAGTCCGCCACGCCATGTACATGGCGTGGAGGACTATAGTACATGGCGTGTAGGCCTATGTACTTTTCGCCATGTATTATGGCGTGTGGCGCTATATTTTATCACAATCCCTAAATCGACTATGTACATGGCGCCAGAAGTCTATAAATTATGGCGTCTGGCGCCATGTGTTTTCTCAGTGTACAAGATATCAATAATCAGCGATTGTCAACATGCTGTAACTTTTTAAGATAAATAATTTTTACATTACAATTTATGCAATTTTCACTATAAATAAACGGCTACTTCAATGATTCTTTATTTTCACTATTCGATACCTTACGAATTTCTATAAGGCCACAAATGTAGCCAAATATTTTATGGATATAATAGACTGTTTTTAATAGGAAAACAGCATCATTTACATCTAATGAAGTATCGCACACTGTATATTTGAATGAATAAATCGAATCAGAAGAGAATTAGTTCACCTGATCTGCGGCTTATCGTTACGTTCTATAAACTAGCAGATACGACTAAATCTGACACGCACTGTTGATTCGTATTTTCAAATATTTATTTGGAGCATTTGTAGCCTCAATAAATTACAATAGCGAACTCTGAAACTACAAAAGCTAACCTACAAACAAACATTCCACGCGTGTATTCATACTTCAAAAACCGCGAGTCGCAGACAATTAATAAACAAATACTAAATTTTATATAACTACAGTACACACGATTGCCGCAATCGCATATAAAAGATTGATCGAAACATGTATTTTTCTTGGACAATTGCCAGCCTCGCGATAGTAATGCACGCGCTTTGAAGAGCTACCGCCAACGTTATCATTTTCATTCTTTGCCAATAGATCCGCGATCGGAACAAAGCGAACAAATTAACATTATTCGAATAGCTTTATCAACGATTATATTGCGTTCATCTGGGAAAAATTCCATCTTTTTTCTCTGATATTTCAAAATAAGTTGAACAAATAGTTCTGTTTGCCAAGCTAATGAGGAACTGAAAGGTTCATTTCGTGAACGGAAAAACAAACATTCGCATATTCGGAATAACGTCATCAATAAAACTTTTTTATATTGATGATTAGAGTTCGCATTTTAATTCGATGCGCAATCACAGTTTCGATGTAAAACTGTTTAAGTATATGTTGATTAAAAGAATTAATAAAAATGACGTCAGTTCTGAATAAAACTTTTGGAAGTCTGCTTCTGTTCAGTTGGTATTTTTTCCTATCTCTCGCAACCGGTTTTTATTGTGGTGTGCAGAGCCTTATGGAATTTTTATATGTTATCAAGAGTAACATAGAATTGCCGCGAAGTCGAATGGATTTTATTGTACACATGGGTTGAGTATGATAACACATTGTTGATAGTTTGAAAGAATCGCAGTTGACTATCCACCCAGGAAGGAAATACTTATCACTCTAGAGTGTTCATAATGTAAAACCACACAATATTTACACATGGGTTTATTCGATATTTAGGCTTTAGATACGAGGAATTCGTTATCAACCGCAATAATATCTAAAAAATTTGACCGTTACGAAATCAAAATACGGATTTATAAGGATACACAGAGCCCAAAATATCACATTATTGGCTCATCATCCACAATCATCTTTTATTTATAGACATGGTGTAATTGAAGCTCTTTATGATTGGGGGTCGTAAAGACACGATCGATTTCAATTCATTTGCAATTTTAATTAATTTGAATGCGAGAGCCATTAGGGTGTGTTGGCAATCACACAGCAAAAGACGCAACAATGATGTCAATAATGCATCATATAAATGAGCGACAGCCAAAGATCATTTCGCGCTTTGAGATCTAAATCGTTTAAATCAAAAACAAGCAACTATATTATGTAATATGCATTAAAAGTGATATGTTTCAAATCCTGATAGCTTATAGTGTAGTCATATCAGTATATTTCACTTGCAGTGTATTTATATCAACACCACATATCTAATGCACACCTTTTATTAACACAATACAACGACCTTGTCTCACTAATAGACATTAAGTTGCTTCAAGCGTTATTCTCTAGCGTCTGATTTTCGTTCTTGACCGTAATATTTGCTGTTACGTTGTTCATTGCTCAAAGCAAGATGATAGCATTACCCCAGAGTCATTTGGGTTCAGTAAAAGATTTGACGGTTTTCTTCAATTACTTCAATTAATTTTAGCGATTATGTCGGTCAAGTGTTGGATTTTTTTTTTTGATTGATTTAAAAACACAATAGGAAATTAAATCATTTGAATCAGTGACTGATTTTGTTGAGCAGAGTATATTTGAATATACATTCACCGGAACAAGAATAGCAACTTAAAACGGGCGTTTATAATGAAGTACGGACACATAGTTTCATTGTGTGTCATATTATGATTTGTTCATTTCCAAAAGCGATTATTTGCACTTAAACGAGTTTTATATAGAAATAAAAACTGGTTATGGTCTTGTGATTTTTAAGAAATAACTTATTTCGTAATTAATGTTTTTAGTTTGTAGACTTACAATAAGCAAGGTTTAAATTTTCAAATATAAATTGAAAATTCAAATTTTTTTATTGATAAAATTCAAACTGAATCTTTATGAGTCCATTGCGTGTATGGGGGTTAAAGTTAGTAGATACTTAATTCTCTATCAATGTGTGAAAGTGTGAAGTGACTATTTAAACGATTCACTTTACTCCTGATCTAACTCAGTTATATTAAGTTCCTGTAGCCTGTTGGGTAGAGCCAGTGCTCCTCGCGTCTGGGTTCCTTGTTTCGAGTCTAGGTTCGGATGGGAGACCGCGCAAAGAGCTTTGAGTTAGCTTCGATAGGG
Organism: Nemotelus pantherinus; assembly: GCA_963978885.1. NCBI lineage: Eukaryota > Metazoa > Arthropoda > Insecta > Diptera > Stratiomyidae > Nemotelus > Nemotelus pantherinus. The sequence continues at coordinate 83,401,298 of OZ022266.1, read as the reverse complement.
AGGTGGGTTTCGCAGCTGTTTCACCTCAGTACACTGCGCTGCGCTGCCTAACGCATAACTATTATTGAGGGGAGAACTATCTCGAGCTTTTTATAAACTAGATAATCCTCTTTAAGATAATAATCTCCTTTATAATCCTCTACGAATAGAGTTGTGAAGAAGTATGAACCAAGGAACTGCTTCCTTCTTCTAGCAAGGGCCGATTAAAACAACTACCGCTATGTGGAGAGACGCTCTTCCTAGTTCGATTAGTTCCATAGTACGGCCTATGTCAAAAGTTTTTCACAATTGTCTAGCGATCGCACACGTAGATTCTTTCATCAAAGAGTTCATAGTGTCCTTCAAGTGTTTTTGACTGATGTTTAGTTCAACTTAAGCCATGGCAATGACAATCGGGAAACTGTAGGATACTTCCGGTAAAAATGTACCAGCTTTCCTCTTTACTTGGGATCTGGGTTAAAAGCCTTTGAATCAGAGATGGTTGGGCAATAGTATAATCGGTGTCCGCTGAAACACACATGTCCTGGACCAAGATTTTAGCGTGATTCAGGTCTGTTCTAGTTCAGGGGTCATCATAATACAGTCCGCGAAATAATTATAACATACAAACTATCACTAGTTATTTCTGAGAAAATGAATCGTCTCACTTTATTTGTGATGACGTCATATCATTTTTGCAAGCGAACGTAATGTAACGCCACTTTAGGCTACTTTTCGTTGTAGTCAGCTGCTGTTTAATTTTGTTCAGAAGCCCAAATTGTTAGTGCGAAATAAATATAGCGGACAGTTGTACGTGAAGTATATTTTCCAGGTGTAAAATTGATAATTCGTCTAGACTTATAAGACTAGTTAGTTCACCAAGGTATACGGAGCCTACTAATGAAGTTTAGCATTAACTCGTGCAATTTTTAATTCGCAATTTTTAAAATTACAGTTCAAATCAATAAAAATGCCAAAGGAGACAACATTGACAGCTGAAGAGCGTGCTAAAATTTTAGCTTACAGGGATTGCGGGACAAGAATCAGGAGAATAGCTGGAAATATGAACAGGGACAAAAGCACAGTGAACTATTTCTTGAAAAGTCTCGAAAATTACGCCAAAATAAAGATGCCAGATTGTCCGTCTCAAGTCAGTGAGAGTTCTAAAAGAAAGATAAAACGTCTGGCTGTTAATAAAAAGACCTTCGCAAATACGATTTCAATTGAATCTTTTCATCACTAAGCGAAGCTACATAAGTATGTTGAACTCTTGGACGACGTGCTTATCACTTTTGGAGATGATTTATGGGGTGACGACTGGATGTTTCAGCAACACAACGGAGTTATGCTCTGCCACGTTCACGAAAATTTTTTTGAGTCCAGAAACATACCACTATTGAAGTGGCCTACTATAAGCCTTGATTTGAACCCCATGGAAAAGTTATGTCTTATCACAACAAGTATATTCACAAGGTTGTCAGTTTGACACTATATTAGAACTAAAAACGGTCATTGTAAAGAAACGGAATCAAAGTGGTGCATCTGCTCTTCAATCCCTTGCTAATTCCATGCCCCGTCGTTTATGCAAAGTGATACAAAATAAGGGAAGCAATATAGATTAATAAAATTTCTTTTGATGTTAATTATTGATTTTAATTTTTGAAATAAAATACCTATAAACATTTTTATGTGATTTGTCTGTTATAATTATTTCGTTCACGGATTTGAAATATTGTATCTTCCTGGTAACAAAAAAAAAACAGTTGAATATAAATCCCCTGTTGCTTTTGTTACCATTGCATGAAATATAAAACTAAATTATTATTTTTCGAATCAGTATCTAGCAAATAATTTTCCCGATATTCCCTTTGTCCGATATAATTATTCAGCGCATTGTATAGCCCTACCGCTGAACATTTACGAAGCCAGTAAATCAGCACTAGGATCTCTGCTTTTCCATGGGTAGCATGGAGTTGATTAGTAAAGCTGCTAGCCTACATACTTTTCTTCTTCTCAAAGCAGATTTGGTTCCACCCTGCAAGTGTAAATCCAGGATATCACATTCAAGTTGCTCCTATGGCACTTTTATAGATGTGATGAGCACACAATGCCTTGCGAGTTCTTTCTGCATATTTTCATTCCATAGAAGCTAGATAAGTCCCAGATACTTTTTGTTGACGTTATGGATTAGAGGAGTTCCATTAAGCTTCGGTTGGTCGAAACTTGTGACCCTAAACTTCTTGGTGAAGAGCAATAGTTCCGATTTGTTAGACCACTTAGGCTACCGTTTTGGTTACTATCGCCAGAGCATTTGTAAGGACTGATTTAATCTCTCCAATAAAGTCAAGGTACATTTCACACTGGTCAAATTTTCGATTATGAAAATGAAGTCCCTAGCACTTCCAATTTCGAAAACACTAAGTGGACTGTAGCAGGACAACATTGCTTTGCTTTTCGGTAGGATAACTCAACCCAAGATTTTGATCTAGGCTGATTCTCTATGGCTGGATTTGAACTGAAATGAAGCCTGGCAGTCGATGCTGTACTCTGTCGGCAGTGCAAGCTTCTGATATTATCCACTTCTTATGAATCCAAGTTTAAAATATTGAAGCATTTTAAATTACGATTCAGTAAGTTATAAGTCCATAAAGGAGAAATCTGTTCGAACGGCTTACCAAGGGATATTTCTGGAAACAGAAGAGTACGCCTCACAAAGAGTGCTCCTTAGGGCCTTTTTGGACATTGAAGATGCTTTCAAAGATGGACATACCATCCATACATCATCTTTTATGGGAGGCCTCCGTGGGCGTTTCCGAATTCACGTCTTTGTCCTCATCTTCAGCTTTTGTGACGTCAGCAGAGTAGCTAAGCTATTCTAACAGTTTGAAGCAGACCAAAACGATGTGTCCGAAATCTATGGTTTTGGTTCGTAACATTGCCTCAAGCTCAAATCAGAACGTGCCTTCGTCAACTGTTATACCTGAGAGCTATTTCAAGGCATAGATAATTGAATTTGGACAGGCATGACTTATTATTGACGAAATCTGATAGCATTATTGATCTGACGTCACATTCTATTATAACAAGCTGAAGGCGAAGATGTCAATTCGGAAAGGCCCCGTGTAACCAATATTTAGAGTTGTTCTTAACATCTGCAGCTGGATAAACTTAATGTTTGGGCAAAGGAACCGAGTACCTAAAACACTTAGAAATAGGTCGGAGAGCAAGGGATTTATGGTCCTGGCCTATGCTGATGACACTACCATAGTCTCGGGTAGATTCTCGCATGCCTTTGGTCAGTTTATCGAGTATGTACTGTAGGAGACAAATACCGTAGTAACTTTTCTTCTATGATAATCCCACAGCTCAGGGGCATTATCATTGCATTAACTCCGATAAAATCGTTCTAGTACTAGCATCGTACTATTTAAAAGGAAATACAAAATCACTGAAATATATCTAATAAGGTTGAGCGACACGAAACTAAATTTTAAGTCGGACACGAAGTACGAGGGTCTTCTTCTGGACAGCAAGCTCACCTGGAAGGTTACCTAGAGGAAAAAGTTAAGCAGGTAAGCAATACGATTTACGCCAGAAAGAAGATGCTAAATAAAACATGAGGCCTCAGTGTTGACTTTTGGCGGCTTCCTGTACTACAAGTGATTTAACCACTGCTACTTCGTTTGCGTTAAAAGTCCTGTTCATCTTTTCAATTCTATTGCTTGGGGTGGCATTTTGGCGGCAGGCTGCTCTTAAGGCTACCTGCAAACATCAGCTTGAGAAAGTGCGGAGGTTCACTGCACTACTGGTAACTGGAGCACTCCGCACTACCTCTACTAAGGTACTTTTCGTGTTGATTCATTGGCTGCCAACCATTGGCTACACCAAGCTAATCTTGCTGCTGTGAGACTGAATTGTATCTCAGCATGGAATAGAACAGAGTTCTTGGCTGAAGGAGCTCCCACTTCAGCGGGTGTTGGACTAAATAGCTCCGCACTTTCTACTAGATTTTAACTTCAAAACTCGCATTCCTGGTAGTAATGAACGGCGTGATGGTGTCACCCACTAAGATAGTAGAAATAGAGTGGGCATGCCCATAAGATATACATTGACGGGCAAGGTAGTAAATTTTCACCTCTTCACTGTCAAATCCAAGTATTTCCCCTCCAATTTGACAATCAAGGGTATACCCGCTTAAACGTGTTTTGTGCGCGAGAGAATCGAGGGGGCTAATGGTGGAAAGTTATACCGTCGATGTCCACTCCATTTCTAATATCTCACTGGTGTCACCATCGAAAGTGGGCTTACCCCTGTGTACATCGATGGCTCAAAGCTAAACAATAGAGTCGGGAGTGGTGTATACTCAGATGAGCTGAATCTTCAGCTGTCCTTCCAATACTACCAGATCTTTGTAGTATTTTTTAGGTGGAGGTTGCGGCTCTTTTTCAGGGAATTGACTGGCTTTTGTGTAATCGAATATTCGGAGTCAATTTTCACAGATAACCAATCGGTTATTAACTCCATTGATGATCCATTTACAGTGTCTATGATTGTTGCTGAATGCCGTGCATCTCTTATGAAGATGTCTAGACATTGGGTAGTACAATTGGTTTGGGTACCTGGACATAAGGGTTTTCAGGGCAACTGTGAGGCCGATGAACTAGCAAACGATTGGGTGCAGCAGAGTTCAACGACTTTTGTCGGAGTTGTGGGTCTGAGGACGAGGAGGAATCCGTTCTTCTCATGTGTCAGTGCCCGGCTATGGCGAGGAGAAGGGTGGCGGCACGTGTTCCTGGTTAATTTAAAGATTTTAGTGAACAGGAGAAAGTTAAAAATTATGGTGGCATCACAGCGGGCCTCTTTTGTGCCGAGGTGGCTTTCGTCAGGCCTCTGTCGATCGATTCAATCTAACCTAACCTTCCTCTACTTGACCTCTATTTAAACAGCGAGGCTTCGAAATTTGCTGTCGGGTTTACGAAATCGGGACATAGCAGACAAGATCATTTGGCAAAAGCAGTATCGAACAGGGGCTCACATGATGCACTGGCTACTTGGTCCCTACTCAACTAAAAATATCAAGCAACCGTAAGAAATGGGCAGATCTAAAATAGATGCAGGAGTAGATGTTGCAGCATCAAATGTATACTACAATATAGAAGCATCTTTTAGACTTCCGAATCATTTTAGTATTTTCCAGGCGGATGTACATTGAGACTATGAGCCTACTAGTGCCCATTGGCTTTCCTAGTCACCAGGGCTTATTTGAAGCATATCCGTCTGTTGATCTGGGAGCATACACCCTTTCGTTTGACAAGTGGGAAGCCACTAAGGAAAGATCAAGAGCATAAAGTCAGAAGAACGAAGCTGTAAGCATGATTTTCGTAAATTATACAAAGAACAGGGCAAGATGGTGAGCATTTTACGAAATTCAGTCCACGCATGATTCGAAAAGGACTTCGCAATAAAACATCTAAAACTTATCTTGTGTAAGGTTAACATATTATATTCGAATACACTAAAAAAGGGTGAAAAGTAAGATTCGTCCTCAATGTTCTGTGCACGTCTAGCCTCCATCCAAATGCTTTTTTTCCTAATTATCAAGCAGTGTCACAACCAGCGGTGCAAACTAGTGTGCAATTTGCTAGTCATCTGATGGTGCAAAATTGGGATCGGAGCACTTTACCAACTAGATAATTGTTCCAGTCAATATTGGCATATTTATCAACATATGAACAATTTAGTTGAGTGACCCTTTTTATGATTGTAACATCCTTGCAAGCTAATGCTTAGCTATGGAAGTAGGGAGACACACATAGGAGAAACCGATTTAACTGTTCAATTAAATTCAATTAAGTGAAACTTTTCGATTTGTAGGACGCTGACTTTATACCTAGCCGCCGTCAACTATTTATGATGACAATTAATGTGATACCCAGTTATTATTTCCCACTGTAGATCATGTAACCCCAAGAACAAGTTTTCGAACCTCTGCTAGTTGGATAGTCTGTTAACTATAAAAATAGGTATATTTGTGAAAGTCAACATAGCCTGTGGATAGGGATTCCTTCCGTATTTTGATGTTAGCGTCATCTTGCATAATGTTGACTTCACATCTGAAGCAGATATTGATGGAGTACTCTTCTTTTCAAAAATAAAAGTGTGTCTTTTTCATCAATGTTATGTATACTTTTCCGTAGAGAAGTCGACTGTAATTGATGAAGTTGATATTATAGAATTTTCTTCACATATACATTGTCTTCCATTTATGGCAGCGAAGCCAAAAATTAAAGGTTTCATTTTTTGCCGACTTTTTGTCTTCACTCGCAAAAAATAATTGTGAATAGGAGTTTCCAGTAACCTTAAACGACATAATTAGCAAACAGCAAGCAATAGCAATCAACAAATTTAAAAAAATTAAATAATAGTTATAAACTATGTGTTTTTATTTTTAGAAAGAGGAAAATTATTACCACCATTTTGCAGTTAATTTCTTATTAAACAAGGGGTCGGAATCTCTCTATAATCAATGACGCTTTAACTAGTTTGAATCATTTCCTCATGTTCAACCGTAATTATGAGCTATTATTAGAGGGAGTGTAGATTCTTAGTTACCCAGCCAACGTCCACGATTTACTCCTGACACTGAAATTTTTTGCACGCAATATAATAGCGTTAGCTATCGGCAAACCTCATGTAAACATTTCAGTCGATGCGACGCTCATTTAAAATCCACCTATCTAAAAAGTGTAATTATTTCTTCGAAGAGCTGTATACTTAACAATCTAGCATGTTTACAATGAAATTTTATTGCAATCTACACATTGTAACGGGCAAACAGTATTTACTTCTTTTAAACAGAGAAAATATGCTTTTTTCGTCTGAATATTTTAACATATTGCATGAAAAATTGATTTCTGAATGATTTATTTCTTAACTTAGTGGATGAACTCAGACACATGTATTTCATAGGAATTCCAACTGAGCTGATTTTTGCATAATAAGATACTAAAATACTAGACGATTCTGGGTGATGCTTCAGAGTTTCTATTGCTTATATTCCATTGCTTTTCAATGTAAGACAATTGATTGGTATGATTTGAATTTCAAATTAAAGTCGCCCAGAGGAATCATAACATATTATGAAGATCACTGTGTTATTTTATTTTTTTACAGTTATTTTTTACAGTTATTCAAGCCGAATCATGACTAAGATTTTTGCAAATAGAAAATAACTCCAATCCAATAAATTTCTCGACCACTTTATCATCCAAAATTTCTTGCCACTCAAAAATTTAGTTACTTAGTTGTCATAAACGAAACTGACAAGCAATGCCAAGGTTGAAAGTGAGTGTTTATTTACGCGAAATTAAAAAAATATTTTTTAAAAAATTCACATTTCAAGAGAAAGTGCTACGAATATTCAGAAATAAAATAGATAATCAAATGAACAAATTTTCGCAGTTGAAAGTCATTGAAAAATCCATCTTATTTTGAATAGTCATCTAGAAAATCCATGCCGACAAGCGTGCGTGGAAGAATCCATCAAAATTAAAACATCAAACATGTTCAAGGGGAAATCGCGAAAATTTTCACCTTGAAAACCGACCGAACATCTCGACGACTCAATTAAATCAAACAAATCATCGTTCTCGGACTTTCAAAGATATTCACCGCGAGGCAAACACTTTCCTATAAATTTCATCAAGAGTCATTCGGATGTAGTGAGTGATGATGATTAAGATGACCACAAAAATGACGACAAGAAATCACTTGAAATTACCCTTTGCCACCGAATCGATCATAATGTACATATGTATACACATGTGTAGTTAAATTTATTGAATGCATGTAGTTTCCAGTAGTGCTTCAGTTTTTCTGTTAGTTTTTTCCGTCCAACTAATTGCAGCCGTTAATGTTTGACGCCATTGATTAATTTGCTAAAGAGAAAAGTGATGCTTTTGTCGAAGCCAAATCGCACATAACGGAAAACATCTGGTGTGAAATTGGCTGTAGAAAAAAATCACTTTGCAAACTGATGTCATTGTGACGGTTGAAGCGCAACAGTGATGCCTTTCCTGCAGATATTATGCTAGTTTTGGAATGAATAGAAGACACAAAAATCGAAAAGTTGATCCAGACCTTACGTAAATATGTACATATATACATGTCTGTCGTGTTCTTTCAACATAGCCAAAATTTGAACAACCATAAAACATAAAAAAACAACACATTAATCAATATAACAATTTAATATTTGAATTTCACGAAATCTGATAGAACGCAAGAAACGCATGCCAATTATTCAGCTTTTAAATAACTGTGGCTACGCAAATGGCTAGTAAAAGTGAAATTCATTTCAAACCTGTGAGCACATAAAATTATAATTTTCAAATTTTCGTCGCATTAAATTATTTCGAATTTAAAAAAAAAAAAAAAAAAACATTTTTCGACGAATTGGCATCTCTGATTATAAATACTTTTTGGCAAGACTAAATATGTATTTTTAATGATCGGAAAGGAATGTCATAATTTCGACTTCTTTTCATAAAATTTAGAAATAATAAATTTTTGCTTTCGAATGATTTCGGAAATAAATGTTTGGTTTTTGATGGTAGCTAAAAATAGATAAAAGGTAGCCAATCAAAAGATTTATTTTCGGAAGATACTTTCGAATGAATTCAATTGAAGAAAACCACATTTAAATATATTGGATTCGAGTTCGATGAAAGTGTTATATTATTGCATTTACGATCTTCAGTTTATTAGTTACTCAGAGTATCGAATTATTTTCTTATCATTGGAAAAAGGAAAAAAGTTATAAAACAAAGTAAAGTAAAGAATAACCAAAAAGCATTTCTAAGCAGTCATACCGTAGTTTGTCGTACTCTTTTCCTGCCTTAGGAAACCCTAAGATTTTTTATACCTTTCAGATTTCTTCGGAGTTTTCAAATTCTAATTTTGTTGAAAACATCCGAATATCGTGTAATACCAATGCCTGATCATACTAGTGATGCGCGATTGCGAAATGTTTGACTCGATTTTTTCGATTATTCAAACATCTCGATAGTTTTTAGTTGCACTCGATGGTGAATAAAACATCACTCAAATTCAACCAAGATTTTTTTTCAAACTCTGATTTGCAATGGGCCCTATTCTGAGAGTCACCTCACGTGACGAATGAAGTGACTCTCTTGATTTCGTATTCTGAGAGTCACGTGAGGTGACTTCATCTCATCTCAAGTGACATTTTCGATCTGTCGGCTATTGCGAGAGTCACATGAAGGGACGAACGTCACGTGAAGTGAGATTTTCAGTCACTTGATAATATCAAGTGACTGTGGTCAGAAGTGATATTTTGAAGAAAAAAAAGAAGGATTTTGAGTTTGGATAATTTATATATTTTTATTTGAATAATGCGATTAAGCTCGACTACGTGTTCGCCATAGCCGTTAGGCCGTTTTCTGATAAATTTTTGGCTCGTATGTTTGTGATTTTGTTGTTGTGTGTTAATTTTTCGGGTGTTTTATGTTTGATTGGTTGTTTTTGTTGCTTTCGCTTTTAAAACGCAGATGGCATTGACATGTCTACAATCACTTTACGCCAATTTAGTATGTGCAGCTCATTCTTTCGAACTAAAAAGTGACACTTGGTGTTTGAATTTGAAAATTGAATTGTGCAAATGTCTTTCCAATAAGAAAATCGATCGAAAATTGACCAGCAAATTACCAGCCTTAAAAAGTAAAGGCTGGTACTGAGTTAATCGTGAAGGTAAATTTTTACAAGTCTCCATTATTTATTCATTCTTTCGAGCGAAAATTTTAACAAAGTAGAAAAACAGATACAAAGCTTATTCCTGATGGATAAAATGTCAAGGATTTCAATTTTTGATCGACTTTTTTATTGGAAAGGCAAGCGACAATTCAAATGCCTTATTGGACTGATGGAGAGTCATCCACAAAGCCTGAAACAGCACAGCGAACACATAAAAACCACTTCTAATATTCACCAATACTTTTTTCGTAATCACTATATTTATAATCTTGTATAGCAAGTTTAAGTATACCTGATACACTTGTAAATACCGTCCTCTTTTTTATTTCACTTATCATTTGCTTATCCCTGGAAATTTCCTGTTTGCGTTTGATTTTCCTTACTTTCCATTTGAACTCTAATTTTTTTTTTTATTCTACTTCCTCTTCAAAGTAAGCCGCACTTGTGATATTAAGGGATGGAAAGTTTGTGCGCGCCAACGGCATGCGGTGTTCCCAAGCCGTCCCCCATCTAAATAGTGACCACGCCCAACACTGCTTAACTTCGCTGATCGAACAAGAACCGGTCGAAGTCAGTGTGCTATGAACGTGGTAAATTTCAAGCGTTGAAAAATTTCAATGGCATGGTAAATTTCAAACGTTCAGGCGTTGCCATTCAAACACAAATTCATAGTCACCTCACCTAGAGTCACTTCACGTGACTCTCAGAATACCGATTCGTAGGTGACGTGACTTTCCAAGTGACGAGAGATCTCCCGTGAAGTGACTCTCAGAATAGGGCCCAATAACTTTCGATAAGAGCATCATATACGAAATTCACAAACGTTTTGACCTTTACCAAAAATAAGCATGTGCAATTTTTGATGAATATGCATTTTTGATGAATATAAAAATTCTTCAAACCATTTTGTCTCCTGAAAAGTCTTAATTTTTCCGAAAATCAGGCGAACGATATATCAATATAATGCTTTGTTCCAGCCTGAAATTTTTAAGCTTCAACGTCACATAAAAAGGATTACTCTTTGCCAAATTACCCATTTTTTCAGCAACAGAATTTTCACAATTTCAATCATCAGATCAAAGTGAAGTTCACAGGATGTATTTATTCAGTTTAGGAGCTGGATCGATAAAAGTTATTTGGAAATGTTGGGAACCATAAATATACTCAATAAAAAGATGGCTAGCTAAAGCTTTGGTTGTAAAATGGGGATAGGTTGCAAAGTCAGGATTGGACATTTTCGGATTTATACCAATAACTGAGCATAAGTGAAATATCTTTAAATTTTGTAAAAAGTACAGCAACTGATTTTATTCGAAAAACCTATTTTTTCAGAAGCTAGATATCTCAATTTTTTGACAGATATGGAAACTTCGAGGAATCTGCCCTCTTCGTCAGGTTCAATTGCTCAGACCAATAATTTGATAAGTCGTATTTGATTTGTTCTCATTTTGACATTGAACCAGTCAGTTCTTTAAATTTCTTATATTAGGCACTTTAGATAACAGAACATTTACTGACCATCAAACTTTGAGAACTGTCGGCTTCGGCTGTGAGCTACAGCATTGTGTTGATCTGAACTACAGTACTGGACATGACAATAGGTCTGTTCCCGTACTACGATTAATTGCAATTAATTGCAATGAAGCGTACTAAAACAGAGTTTTTTAGTCTGTTTTAGTACGCTTCATTGCAATTAATTGCAATTAATCGTAGTACGGGAACACACCTAATAGCTACGGCATCTGTCTTCACCTTTAGCTAAACCCATATCTACACATACTCTTTCTGCTATAAATCGATCGAGAATAGCAATTGAATCCAGGGATTGAACACAGCAATCGAAATAGTAATTGAATCCAGCAACCGAAATGAACAATCGAGTAGAACAATCGAGTAGAATAATCGAGCATATCGATTGTTCTCTCGATTGTTTTGTGGCATCAATTGCGATTATCTTGAATTTTAAAACATCTCGCAATCGCCCGTCACTAAGCAACAGTACTGGGCATGGCAATAACTACGGCACCTGCCCTCCTCACCTTTAGCTACACCCACAGCTACACATTCTCTTTCTGCTATAAACCGGTCTTCAACGATCAAGTACTGCAATCGAAACCAGCAATTGAACACAACTGTCGGGCACAGCAATCAAAAACACCAATCGAGTACAGCAATCGAACCCAACAATCTAAATGAACAATCGAGTAGAATAATGAAGCACATTGATCGTTAGCTCGATTGTTCTCTCGATTGTTTCGTAGCATCGATTGCGATTATCTCGATTGTTAAAAGATCTCGAAATCGCCCATTTCTAGGTCATACGGGGTGAGCCATCTAGCGATTCCTTTTTCTAAGTATGTTATTTTGACACGGACAGCTCTTTCACACTGAAATTTGTGACAGTGGTTCAATAATATATCTCCGCCGTTTTTTAGAGAGGTGGGATCATTTGTCTATTTTTCTTCGTTAAGGATCGAAGTTATACCGAAAATCCAGCAACGATTCATGAACTAAAGCACAATATTAGTCGAACCATTCGTCCGCAGTCCGGAATGATAGAAAATGTGCTGAAAAATTGGGTTGATAGTGTGGGCTTCTGCCAGGCTAGCCGAAACAAGAGATACAGTAAAATTGTGTTCTATACCTAATCAGAAGTTGGTCAACACAAAAGAAAACAATTTGAAACAATGCAGCGCTTTTCAGTTTTTGAGACGAGTTTTTGAGATTTTGAGACGAAACTGGTAAATTGTCCACCCTGTGTAATTATAGTTATGTTCCTTAAGGTCTTCTCTGTTGCGGCTTGCAAGACTTTCAGAGATATTGAGGACCTATATTCAAGGACATTTTGAATGAAGGATAGAAAAATAGGTACAGAGGTTGAGACATTATTAAAAGATGTTGAGGATCTGAGCATTTTAAGCTAAGTATCGAACATGATGTCAAAATCCCTGAATTTTTCGATCGATAAAAGAACACAAAACGGGATTTTCTGTGCGCATAAGACATTTGACGACATTTCGGGACATTGAAAGGTAAAAGAAGCTCGTGTAGCTTAGTAGGTAGAACACTGACTTTTAGCATGTGGGGCCCCGGATTGGAATTCAGGTCCGAACGGGGTTTGTGATCTGAACTTTTAGTTAGCCTAAATCAGAGTAGGTGCCTTAGACAAACCAGGAGCAAAGTGAAAATTATTTCAAATTCTTAAAAATTTCGATTATGAAAATGGGCCTCTACCAACTCCAAGTTCCAATACCTGAAATGGGTTATGTTGGGATACTTTGTTTGTTGAATTGATTGTACACCAGCTGTCTAGCGTGCATACACCATTTTGCAGCTGCCAGCAGTCTTGACGTGAATCAATTTTCCTAAGCTTCTTGGAGTCAGCAGCAAACAAGAGAGAATATATATACTGATTGAAGAAGGGACGTTATTAAGAAACAGTAGAAAAAGTAGGGGACCAGAAATTGAACCTTGTGTAGAACGAAGATGAAAAACAGGAATTGACAGTGACTGCACACACTTGATCATGCACGTAGAAGGAAGACCAGGAAAAAGGAGAATCCATAGTTTTCCAGCTAAAAGCCTTTTTCAAAACCTTTATTAAAGTCAGCGCATAAAATGTATACTTTTTCCTGTTGAACCAAATCATATTTGACAGTATTAGTAAATAAAGTTTATTACATATGATGCTTTCAAGTTTACTAAAGCAGAGAAGAATGGATATAGAGCGATAGTTGGAAATATAAACACGATCAATCGATATCGAAAAAATACTTGCAACTTTCCATTGAAACGTCCCAACGGCAAGACTGCAATTAAAAATAATGGATTAAGTAGCACATAGGTATGCAGAGAAAGGGATAGATCAACGATGCATAGTGCACTGTAGGCTCTTTTAAACGCAGTTGTGTTTCAATGTTAATAAATGCTTGAAAAAGGTTTTTTTTTCGCCCATCAGCACATCGATTGTTGTCATTAAGCAATGAAGAGTAGTACCACGAGATTTGTGACGCCAATATGTTGCTTGATGAAGAACTTAAATGCAAACCCGCTATTTTTTCAAGAAACTTCAGGTTCGCATGAAAGCTTTGAGTTCGGAAAGTCGTTTTATCTGAAATTTGCGATGAAGGCCACATTTTCTGGAAAAACACAATAACATTGCGAGACCCGATTGTGACCACACAAGTCAACCTAGCACCCATGTGATTTAACGACATTGAACATTTTGTAATCGTTAGAATACAAAATACCTAACAATTTTATTCGCTGATTCAGAACAGAAATAAAAGGGAGGAACTTCTTGAATGAGAGTTGAATCAAGAAGAGTAGTATGAAGTGAATTAAGTCACAAATAAACGCCAATTCAAGAATTTATTAGGAAAGCCACTGGATTTCAATTGGGCCATCAACTGGGGTTTTTTTTCTGAAGTTACTATATTCTGTGCACGTCATTTAATTTGGCTTTGTTATGAATCATACGTCCACGTAAAAATATAGGGAAGACCACGGATATTCATTCATTCATTCATAACTATCTACGCAATGATTCAACACTAATTGAAAAGTGAGTAACACAATAAACGATTTGTAAGTTGTAAGTCAGATATATCCAAGTCTGATTGACCCATTTAATATGAAGAGATTTTAGACCTAGTGTTTTTTTTTGTAAGACTGCCCGTCTTAGCTTGCTTGGCGAAGAAAAGTGATGAGTAAAGCATTTAATTATTATAAAGTTATTTTATTATGCAGTAGGTAGTTTTCCTGTTTGATTTCACTGTTCAACCTCATAGAAATACATAGAATTTAATTGAAATTTTTATTGAACTTGAATTCAATTAGATTTCAATTGATTCTCATTGTTGTGAGCACCTAGTTCTTTCGTCGCGATTTGCTCATGATTTCAACCATTTATCAAGACAACTTCCCGTAACAAGGGAAACTTAACGCAGAACGTAATCGCATGCATGCTTTTTTTCTATTTTATCAACATTTCTAAGCAAGCATTTCGAAGCAAGCTACAAAGGAAAATTTTATCTATGTATGCCAAATCCGCAAGGAAACAAATAGAAACACACACAAACATTAAAAAAAAAACAATCAGCATTAGCACAAATAAATTAATCGCTCAATCATTGACTAAGCTTTTATCTTGAAATATTACCGCGTGGCGACGGACGGCAACAACCGACTCAAGGCAAATTCAGTGTAGAAAAAATTACCGATCGGATGCTGAAATGGTATAAACAGGTGATCAAAGTGATAGTTCTTTACGCGGACAAATTGAAATAGTTGGCTGCGATTTGCTCATGTCCATTGGATCATTTTGATTACGGAGCAACACGGTACAAAGTTGCCTATTTGTTTTGGGTTTTGTTTTCGGTTTTGCTATCAGGGTCTCACGTTGTTTGTAGTTGTATTGATTATTTCGAATTCGCATTACTTGCTCTAAATAAATATTTATCTTTGCTTGAGAAAGATAAATTATAGTCGGGGATAACAAATGGAGCTGTATACGATGGAAATATTTGAATAAACTTATTCAAGCAGTTTTATTGTGCTGTTGGATTTTGTATTTTTTCCAGCTGTTTCAAACTACTTTTACTATAGTATGAAAAAATACTCCCCATTTGTTTAACATTATGAATAAAATTGTCAAAAAGCTGTAAACACATTATAACGACACACTTTGGATTTTTTGTGACCGAAGTAAATAGCGGCTTATTTTGATGATCGGTTGTTAAACGATTAGTTCCACCACCCACTTTGATCGACCTATGTAAGTCAAATTCGCATGAGTCACTAGGATAACTGAGATCCTGAGGTATCTTTGGAAACTGTCACTGACGACGACAAGACTTGGACAAGGGATTGGAAAGGTCTATCCACTAGTCTCCTCAAGGATTTCACAGAGAGTTTGTTAGTTGGGAGGAATTGAAAATAGCTTTAAAAAATGGAAGTATAGATCTAAACTTTTAATTTAACACTCAATTTTTAAACCTGGGGAAATTTTTCTGGAATCCAGTCTGAGGACGTAATGGAAAAGGCAAATATAATTTCTGCTACCATTCAAATTGGCTTTGTCGAGGAGACGTAAGCTCAACAATTTACATCAGATTATATTTTTCACAAGTGTCTGAACAACATTTTACAAGAGTAAAATGTTGTAACGAGGAAAATTGAAATTGATATAGTTACTTAGGTTTGAATGAGTTTGGGCGTCTGTGAAACATCAAACTTATCCGAAGAGCGCTCTCAAGATTTTCACTTTTTTGCTGACGTCATAATTTCCCTCTTTTATAAGAGTTAACCCGCACTTTTTCTGCTGACGATTTTCAGCAGACTATTTGTAAGCCTCAAATAACACTGGTAAACACTGTTTTTGTCACACGAACTGTGTAATGATATTTGCTTGTTTTGGTGTAGTCTCATTAAAAAGAAATATTATTTTGTTCCAGGCACATCCAGTTTTTACGTGACAGCTATTTTTTCATTTTTTACCCATTTGCTTGTTTTTGTTTGAATAACTTAATTTAGGCGACTGTATAACTGTCGTATTTGATTAACTTGCATTTTATTTTATATACAATAGTGATATTTTAAGGGCAAAAATTTTATTATAGGGGAATTTGGGCAAAAACGTCAATTTTTTCCAAAAAAATTTTTTTTGGTCTAAGTAGCATGAATTCAGGGACCAATCTGAGTTATTTCGGGCAAAATTTCCATACAAGTCTGGGAAAAAGCGGCCTAGTTTCGAAGATACAGCAAAATGAAATCCTCCGGAAAAACTAAAAGTAGCACTAAAAGTGCCAAGGAGGATAAGGTTGAGATCCTATTTGGATCCCCAGTTGGCGTCTCTGGGTGTGCTGAGGCCCTCCTCGTGACTGGAGGCCGCCACGAGAGTGTCTCCAACCCTACCGGGGTTGTAAAATTAACGAAACCGCGGGAGGTAAGGTGCCCCTTGGTCTCATGTCCAGCCTTACGGAAGAGGTTGGCCCCTTAGTGGGTGCATGTTTAATAAACGAAAATTTTTTTTTATAATTTCTTAATAAAATTTTCGGCAAACTTCATGCTCCAGTGAGGTGAAGTGGAAATCCGACTGTTTTAGATTAGCCAGAAAAAGTTTGGTATCAGAGACTCAATGAAAAGTCATATAAACCCGGAGAGTTTTTGTTATGTGTGTCGAGAATTAGCTTTTGTATCTCAGCGCTAAAATTGTACACCATTAATTGAAAAGTGTTATGTAGACTACTTTGGTTTTCCAGTGCGCCATCAAGAAAAATTCTGGGACAAGATAAATCCTAAAATCAGCGAGGCAAAAATTACACAGATACGGGAACTAATGAAAGATAAGAACTTTGAAGAAAAACGGGCCCACAGATACAGGAAAAATCGCCTGGAAATGTTTGGTGAAGATCGTCGACAATTTTCTAGGAAACCATAGAACAGAAAATTACAAAGATTTAATGAATGATCTCATAGTCTCATTCAAAGCTCTGGCGTGTAACATGTCCTTTAAAATACATATGCTGGGCTCTCATCTGGATTTCTTTCCCGAAAACTTAGGTGCTGTGAGTGATGAGCAAGGCGGCGAGAGATTTCATCAGGACATTTCCTTAATAGAGAAGTGTCATCAAGTGAAATGGAGTCCAGGAATGATACCACCTACCAGAAGCCAAACACTCCCGAAAATCATAACAGTATATTAGCTGCGTTTTATTTTCATTTAGAGTGAAGTAGGTATCCTGCATGCATAAAAAACTATCCGGCGTAGCATGCGAGTTTATTTCATTCCTACTTGGTTGACAGCAGTTTGTTTGTCAGATATTTGTCAGTTCAAAATTCAAATTTCGGAATAATAAATGTCTACCTAGAACATTAGAATCACGTGCATATTTTTTTTGAAAATCGAAGAATATTCCGACTCATAGGATGAGAATTCTGTTGACAGAATTGATTTTTTAATCATATTCGTTTCAATGTTTCCTGGTTGCTAGATTGACAGAGAAATTTTGGGGAATTTATCACTGCAGCCAACTGTTTCGGCTGACATGAATTAATGAAATACGTTCCACACAGTGCACGAGTACAAACTCCACTGAATTGACAAGTGTTCGTACTCTGGGTGTTGTTGTTGTTTCGTGTGCAAACTGCTATCCTGCACTACTCCGAATGCAAAAAAAGCACCTATTGTACATTAAGTAAGATTTGTCGAAGTGTAGGATTTTTGTACTTTTGATGAAAATATAATGTTTTGATGTCACAAAGAAACCTGATGTGTCAATTTTTTCCATTGGTGTACGAGAGTTGATCAATAAGTAATGATAATCGGTTATTGCCAGTTCGCATAAAATTAAAAAAAAAAAAAATTTTAGTGAGTAGGAAAAAAAAAATATCTAAATAGGCCACGATTCTAGGGAGATACATTCATTTGAATACGAACAGTCGAAGAGAGAACATCAAAATGGAGAAAAACGAAATTAGAGCTGTCATTAAGTACATGTGTTTGAAAAAAATGTCTACCAGAGACATACACGGCGACATGGTGGAAACATTAGGGGACTCTGCTCCTCCATATTCCACCGTTGCACGCTGGGCCAAGGAGTTTAAGCTGGGAAGAACATCCACTGAAGATGAACACCGCGAAGGACGTCCATCCACATCCCTCACTGAAGACAACATAAAAAAAAAGTCGAAGATGTCGTGTTGGCAGATCGAAGAGTGACCATCAGGCATCTAGCTGAGGTCACAGGGGTCTCATATGGTAGTGTTCGAAAAATATTTGCCAGCAAATTATATATGAAGAAGGTCTCTGCCCGTTGGGTACCGAGAATGTTAACGGACGAGCATAAGAACTAACGAGACTAACGAGTCGACATTTCAAGGATGAATCTCGAAAAGTTCCAGGCAAATCAGGAGAATTTTTTGTCACGTTTCGTGACCATGGACGAGACCTGGATCCACCATTTTGATCCAGAAATCAAAATGCAATCGATGACCTGAAAGCGACCCTCTTCACCGACGCCGAAGAAATTCAAAGGGTCGATCTCGGCAGGAAAGGTTATGGCATCAGTTTTTTGGGACGCTGAAGGAATTATTATGTGGAATATTTGGAAAAGGGAGCCACTATATCAGGCTCTTACTACGCAGACCAAATAAGAAGATTGCGAGATGCAATGAAGGAAAAAAGACGCGGCAAACTGCGAGCCGGAGTTCTGTTTCATCAAGATAACGCACCGGCTCACAAGGCTGCAGTTGCGATGGATGCAATTAAAGAAACAGGATTCGAGCTGGTTGAATACCCGCTCTATTCGCCAGATCTAGCTCCCAGTGACTTCTACCTCTTTCCTCGGCTCAAACAACACCTTCCGGGTAAGAAATTTGAAGATGATAGCGAAGTGATGGCCGCTGTTGAGTCATTTCGGGAGAGTCAAGATATATACTTTTTTTCTAAGGGTATCCTGGGTTTGGAAAAAAGATGAACTAAATGTATTATCTCGTTAGGAGACTGTTGAAAAATAAATATATCTTTTAAGTTTAATCACCTTGGTTTATGTTCATTATCATTACTTATTGATCAACCATCGAATTATTGTCTGGTGATTATAGTACATTCTATATTTGATATATTTTCGTGTGACAAAAAAAAGTTTATATTTTCTAGAACAGTGTAATAAGCTATGGTTTATTGTTAATTAATTGCATATAAACTTCAAAACTGAGCGGACAATTATGACTCTTCTATTTCCTTTGCAAGTTTTTATCCAAAATATGTATCTTTGCTTTTCTGATATTCGTCAAATTGAAGAAAACTGTTGATATTGTGGACTGATTCGAATTTAATTTAACAGTTTACCCTTTTGTGTATTCCACTAGATAGTGCAGTATATGGTAGCAAAATACAAAGACCGCACAAAAATGTAGATAAATATAGGATTTTTTCTTGTTTTTTAGCAGATGGCAACTTTACTTCAACCCCAGATCCGATTAGGAACTAATTTATGGTAGAATAGTAAATGAGACGTGCAGAAGTAAACGGATCCAAAACTGAGCATACTCAGCTAAAAGCTTCAAGTATTCAGTAAAAGGAAAATAATTAATAGCTAGTCCAATTAAAAGGGCTAAGGATTTTGGCCTAATCTAGAGCTTAAAGATAGCAACATACAACTTTGGGAGTCCCACAAAAATATTTGCAAATATACGTCACGCAGTCGTTAACATGATGAAAACCTTATCAAAATACGATTATGATCGAAACAAATTACAAATGATAAGAACCCCATATTACATTATATTCAGTCAAAATTATTTGGTCATGCCAATAAAATTTTTATAGGTCCAATGATAATTTTTTTACATAATTACGAGTCATTTTGTTTTATTGTGAAAATCACGAATATTTCCATAGAATACCGATGGTTATTAATTGTCTAGACTCTAGTAAATTTCGATCATTTACGTATGAACACAGTATGTACAAATGATGTAATTCTACATATCAATGATTTTCCAATTGATTGATTTATTTATCGTCATCCAACTGAGGCCGCCGTACAATATGCTATTTATTTAATTCGATTCCATTCAAATTTACTAGTATTTGTCATTCAGATAATATACATACGCTTCACGCGTCTTCACAATCATCATATCGCATAGCAACATATCATTAATGCTGATGAACCAGAAAAAAATAGGCTATTCAAATATGTAGGTATTCGATTTGGGAAACTTATTGTGTTCGCAATCGCAGTAAGCTCACAGTGCAAGTATAAACAACCTGCCTAGGTGATTTCACGTTAATTCTCACTAATATTTTTATTTGCGCGGTGATGATTCACCGCCACTACCGTGCAGATAGCGTAGTAATGATATTTATCGACGTTGGAGATTATTTCACTTTTACTCGAAACTTTGCAGGTGATTTGAAAAATATCTCGAAAGATTTCAAACGTATTCACTATGAAAGATATAAATAGTCATAAACACTTTGATATTTGCACAGTAACTGCCTGTAGGATGCCCCCTCATGGGCACATTGCAAGCCTTGTGGATTGGGTCGAACAGAATCGATATGTTAGGTTCGAATCTGTTGCACTTTGATGCCGCCAAGGGTATGTTGACACTCTACACTTTACACGAATGTCGCATTATCCAATAGAATGCATTATCATCACTATTTGCACACACAAACACTTTGTTCACTCCGATGACAATTTAGCACAATCAGCACAATTTCACGATATCGCGAATTCAAAACCGAATAGCACGAAACTATGCTTAGAACAAAAAGGTAACTATAACTGGCTGTCGTGACTATTGCCCGTTTAACGTAATTGCTCGAAATAATTTAATCGCGAAAAATTTAGCTAAAGTGAACGGTGTCCAAACGAAATCGCGCGTAAAATATTTGCAGCGGCAACAATACACCAGCAACAGTTCCGAACGAAACGAATCGAATACCGAAAATAAAACTCTGATGCAAAACACGCGCGAATAATGCGATATCTGTATCTGCGCCAGGAGCGAACTAAGCTTTTTCGCTTAAAGTCGAAGCTAGCGACAGACTAACCAGCAGCCGATCTCCGTCTATATTAAGCGAATGTCGGGGTCGTCTCCACTTAATAGACATATTGTGTGTAGTATGCGGTTTGTTCGACGAGTACGTATCTCGTACGCAATCGATGTGTACGAGAAAAAGATACTTGTCGTCGGATTGTGTTTGCAAAAAGTGTTTGCGAAGCTCTCTCGGATATGTCCATTTACGATAGGAGTTCCCTGCCAACTATATAACGGTCAAATGCTTATAGAAGTGTAGCTGGTATGATGGTTCGAGTGCTACCGCTGAACGAATTAAGCACTAACTTACGGAAATCTTAACAATTGGGAGTTTTTTCAAAGCACGATATCGGTTGCAGTCACAAGTTTCATGCTATTTTTTGCACAGCTCGCTATGTTTGCGGACAACAACATGCGAAAAACATGACAGAATTGGTGATAAATACACTGAGCGGAAGAAAAATGTCTTGAATTTGTCCTTTGCATTACGATCTATTGCATGTAGAATCAGTCATAGTTTAAGTTCAACAATATAAGCATCTATTTCTCAAAATGATGTATACTATGCAATGAATTTATTTATATATTTATTTTCAAAGGGGGAGTTTACACATGCGTCCATGTCTTTAATCCGGTTTTTAGAAGGCGGGAGTGAAGTGGAAGAGGACGGGTGCGTTGATTTGTACTTCCACCTCACTCCCACATTCTACAACAACGTTTTAAAGCTCTTATAATTTATTTAAAACTACTTCTAAAAAGTGAATGAAGTCTAATTGAAAATTTATTTCGATTGCTAATCCTCTCTGATCGGGCACCACCTTATATTGGTGGAGGTAAAGATATACAAGAAGTGGATGGGCGGCATACACGTATATGAGCGTATTTGTATGGCACCAGTTCTTGTTGCAGAATGCTATCCCCTCTCTCCTTTGACAAAACTCATGTTGTCAAATCAATGTAAACAAAGTACGAGCCGAAATGATTGCCGAATGCAGAATACGGCGACAGCAGCAAAAATTAGAAGGTGAATATTCCGGAGACCGTAGAAGACTTGTACTATGGGCCTGGTATCGATGATTCCATGTAAGTTGACAAATTTAATGATTTATTCATTCCCAAATTTTCAAACGCGTTTTTCAAATCGGTACCCAAAATTTCTCGAAAACCAATGAACCGATTGCCTTAGTTTTTTTTTGTGATTATTCTATTCAGCATTATCTAGTACTTGTCATAGGATTTTTATTCGTTATTTAGTTTTTTTTTTTTGTTTTATAGGCAAAATAATAACTAATTTTTGGTCCAAAAACCACAATGCATGTTCAAACGTCCGCCATTTTGTCATTAATCGATATTTTCAAAATCGGCTATGATAAGTACTAGATTATTGTGTCTAATTTAATAATCTTTTTTGATTTTTTTCAGATGATTTTTGAAGAAACAGCAGTGGGTACCGTTAACGCTGTTTTTTTAGGGCGCTTCAAGGATATATCCTTATATATTTTTTATAGTTTGAAATAAGTTAAAATAGTTAAATAGTTAAATTAAAAATAGTTTAACTCCCAATCCGATGTTTCAAATAGTTTTCCTTAAAAAAATGCACAAAAATGAACTTTTTTTCGGCTCCTAGGTGTATATCTCCCCTTAACCAAATTCAATTTTTGCAGTATACTAAGGCTTTGTCATTACTATTGAGCAAAAACTTGGCAAAACAGCAAGCTACCTCCTATATTGGTATAATGCATATGAGCCGAAAGTTCCAGGCAGCTGGATCGATGGAGTCATTTCAATCAAAGGGACAAATATCTTTTATGATGAAAAATCAACAAGACTGAGGACTTGTGTTCTGTACCGAGAAAGTGGCAGGCTGAAACATATGATTGTAGCCTTAGCTTACTTTCCTTTTGACTCCTTACTCCCGCCGCCAAGAAAAAACCTGAAAAACCTGGTCCAGTACGATGTATCGGAGAGGCTTAAACTTCTGGTGGGCTGCTATGCTAACTCACAGCACACCAGCTGGGGTAGTAACAAATATAACGCCAGAGGAGACAGACTCTTTGATTTTATAGTTTCTACGGGGCTAATGACTTAAAACCATGGGATTGATCCACCCTTAGCATTGATCCACCCTTGTTAATGTGACACTATGTTCATCTGGATTAGTTAGATCTGAAGGATAACTGGATGATGTCTCATTATCTGATCATTGCTACTTGGTGTTCCCTTTAGCTGCACATTCAGCACCCGTGGTGCACAGAAAATATCCCAGAAACAGTGATTGAGCTAAGTTCAATCGATTTCTTGCAGAGAAAGCGTATCCCTCTGTATAGAAACATAATAGGAAGCTATGAAGAAGACTGAAAAATCAGCAGGAATAGATACGATAAAACGATTCTCTGCTAGAAACGGGAGCTGCAGAAGCTCAGGAAAAATACCAGGAAACTATTCAATCGAACTTGTACGAGCAACACTGAGGATGATACGCAGAGAAGCTAGAAGAATTTGGTGAGGACTTCCAAGAAAGAATCATTCAGATCCTTCAGTAAGGGGCTGGCGATGGACCAATCAGCTAAGCTGGACTCTCTAAAACGCCCGGATAGTGATATTATCAAGTCCAAAAAGAGTCTCGACAGACTTTACTTGGGACTCACTTTCCGAGCAATCCGGTGATTGGAACGAAGAAGGCATCTGTGCCTCTGCTCGTTGTAGCAGTATGAAATACTGTTACACAGCTAGATACCAGCGAAAAAGTCAGAGATGCAATCTGGTCCTTTAAAAATTTCAAATCGCTGGGGCAGGATTATGTTAGGAAAGAGAATTGACCATCTGGAGGCAGACTTAATAGATATCTTTTGGGCATTTTTAATCATGCGGTATGTACCCGTCGCCTTGGAAACAAGTTAAGGTAGTCTTTATACCTAAAAGGGGGAGATATGACAATTCAGATGCAAGGAAGTTTAGGCCGATCATAATAAAGTGTGCTTAAATGTTTCAGTCGATTAGTTGCTACGAGTTAAAAAAGACAGTCCCAAACAAAACTGTTTACTTTTCAACGCAACCGCCCATCGTTGTTCGGAATAACTTACGAATGCCCTGGAGTGATGAATCAAATTCGAAAATAGGATAGATTTTTTCTTATTTAAGAAGAAAGTATTACGAAGAATGGTTGACCCCGCACCTAGAAGCAGATGTAGTCGCAAAAGTATGAGCACCTAGCTCGTATGAGCAAAGAGGAACCTAATCGGAAAACCAAAAACGAAAGTAGGGGAAGCCTTGCTTGCGCTAGAGGGATAGCAGGACGTCCAGAGCTTTATGGTGGCTCACTGGATACTTGCCTTAGGATGGGGTTCGATGGAGAGACTTATACTACTGATGTGCTCCAAAACTCAAATTTTCGGTGTCTCCGGAATTATTCTGATTCCAATTAAATTTTAAAGGTTTTAAGCTTCGAAAAATTAATATCTTACAGGAAACCAAAATTGATTTGTTGAGTTTTGATCATAAACGGTGAGGTACTCGAACTGCAGCTTTTGAAAACGCTATTTTTATTTTTTCATGAATTTTATTGTAAAAAGTCAAAAATGTCAAAATATACATTAAATTTAAGAATTTATCCCAAACGTTCGATATGGCCACCTTTGGCGCTGATTATAGCCTTGAGTTATTCAATAAAAGCATTGCATGCTACCCGCAAGTGGTCCTGCGGTATTTTGACCCATTCTCGGCGAAGGGCTTGAGATGATCGACACTTTTCAGTGCCAACCTTGCTCTTCAAAATACCTCAAACAGAAAAGTCCAACGGATTGGCATCCGGAGAAGGTGGCATCCATTGTGATGATGAAATGAAGCACAGAACGTTGTTTCTTAGGCATTGTTGGTTGGCGCGTAGTTTGAGCGATTGTGCTGAGTCCTGTTGGAATGTCCAGCGTCTGCGGCCGAAATGTTCGTTTGCCCAAGGCTTCAATGCTCCCTCCAAAACATTTTCGCGATAATTGAAGCAACTCTTCCGATCTTTCGAGTCTAACTTTTTTTTTGTGCGTCGGTAAGTTCATGCATTTTTTGGAATATTAGGTTGAGCTCATTTCGCAATATTCGTTGGATCGAACGGGGCAATAACTTCAGCTCAGGGGCCATTTGTCTACCGCTGCGTCGTGGATTTCGCTCAATTCGCTTCTTCGCTTTCCGAACTATGTCTTTCGACGTTCCTGCCTTTTTCCAACCACCACTATGGCGTTTTGCTACGCCGCCAGTATCGCGGTAGCGAGCTATGGTTAAGAAAAAAATGATTTATCCACATTTAGGTATTGGAGGCCTCTAACGATGTATTGTACCCACTTGTACCTAAGCCACTTTCCACCCAAATATAAAGCAATCACACTATTACGTTTGAATTCCATAATGTAATTTTTTTTTCTATAATACTGAGATGCAAATCGCAAATAGCACGCTTGTAAACAATAAAATTATTTGTCATCAGGCAAAGTTTGACAGCTGTGGTACGAACGGTTTGAAAATTACAGCAGTGTGAAGTTGGTTGCAGATCGAGTGCCTCATCGTGTATGTATATGATTTTTCCCGGTATTAATAATGCCCGTGTTCCATTATTACTATTTAGTACTTGCAAGTACTTCTGTCGACTTCCAACTACTCGCGCTCTCGATCCCGAGTATTTCATGAGTAGTTACGCCTTTTTTTGCCGTGAGGTGGCTATTTAGTTGTCAATAGGTGGTTTTGGTTTTTTCATGGTTATGTTGAATGTTTTGGTAGTTAGGAACTTAGAAATAGCCGTCATAATGTGTAGAAAGTTAAAAGAGGTAATTTTCTGCTAGTTACTTTTATATTCTTTATCAATTGTGGTTGTTTATACTCGTTATTTTCTCCCTTTATTTTCAACTGTTTTACATTTGAAAACTGCATATAATTTGACAGGTTAGATTCTGCTCGTATGAACGAAGATGGCGTTCCTTTTGTGCTCTACTCCCAAGTACTTGCAAGTACTAATTAGTAAAAATGGAACACGGCAAATGGCAATTAATACTATTAGGTTTAAAATTTAATAAAATGTTTTGTTTCTGACATAAACTTGAGCAAATACTCAATTTGAACTTAAAATATAATACAAATAGAAAACAATTGAATGTGGTAACGTACCATTCAACTTGAATTACATCAGTCATAAATGTTTTTTCAAACTACCATTACTTGCATTCATACCCGTACTGTAACAAAGCTTTCGCATAAAACTATTTCGCAAAATAATTTGTTCCCTTTTTCATGCATACTTTTGCTCATACCCCTTCATTTACAGTACCTTGAACACAATATAATCAACGATAAATGTGGCAGGTGGAAACTACACTCGCTTTAATAGCCATTGAATTACAGACTAAGTTGGCATTTTCTTTCTCAAGAATGCCGTTCGAGACCAGTGAATGTACCTACATATGGAAAGCAAATTGCTATTATACACGACAATCTATAGTACGGGACCAATGAGTTGTGTTGTTTTCCTTTTACCTCGTCATCAATTGCTGTTGTACAAATCGTACCAACCAGTTGCTGTCGCCTTTTCAATTGATTGATAAAGAAAAGAACTCGGAAACGAAACGTTAGCTGCAGCATTCGTACATTAAACCGTCATAATCATCATTGGCGCAATCAAGTTGTCTTGAAGAATCACATCAAGTGCAAAAGTCCGTCAAGTTTGCTGTTTCGATGGTGTTGGTTATGTTGCTACCGTTGTTTATGTCGTTCCACTTCGAGCTATTGTGATGCGCGACGAAGTCGAGATATGGAAATAGCTTTACAATTGCGAATGGCCGCATCTCCAGTTTGGCGAGATGACATGACGGGACGTCACACCACGTTAGGTACTTACTCAATTTATTATTTTTATGGGAGCAACAGCTAAATTACACTCCAAGTGCTATTAATGGACCGCTATATTTATTTTGCCGAAACGTATTTGCTCTTCGGTTCGTCATATTCTGCCAAACCTGCTCCAAGCAATGGGTG
Organism: Nemotelus pantherinus; assembly: GCA_963978885.1. NCBI lineage: Eukaryota > Metazoa > Arthropoda > Insecta > Diptera > Stratiomyidae > Nemotelus > Nemotelus pantherinus. The sequence goes on along the minus strand of OZ022266.1, from coordinate 83,373,980 downwards.
TCTTGAAGCTGCCAAAGTTTATCGGGTAAACAAGGGAATTAATTAGGTATATAGAATACGGTAGCACATACTGCTGCTGAAATCGATACAGCCAAAGGATATCATTCAATACATCTGTTACGTGGGAACTGGACTCGATGGTTAAGTTCCGGATGGTTTAGCAAAATTACTCAGTCGATAATAGCCACCAACCTGTATTATTTCTCTAAAACACTCCAGCCAACATTTCCTAGACGATTTCGTTGAAAGTTCATTGCCTTATAAGCAGATTTATAGCTAAGTTCCACAATGTCCCACCAGAGAACAATAAATAAATGACTAGCCAGCTACCCAGCCATAAGCACATTCAGTCCATTTGTCCATTCGACATTGGGAAGAGTTGGGTGAGATATAAATAGACTGTATTGCACACACCAAATTGCCAGCATCATCATATTAGCTTTTTGAGAAGCTTCAGCTTGGATAACACGAATCTTACTCGATGTTCTGAATTTCAATTGCAAACATACGCTCGAATCGTTTTGATTCGAATGATTTCATGTTCTCATTTCAGACGATGATGATTCTGGAGGAGTTATTGCAGTTTAAAGCCGGATGAGATATTAAAACAAACAAACATTTAAGTTAAAAAGCTTTTGACGTGAATTATGAGCAGTAGACGGTGAAATTCTTATACGTACATACATACTTCGTAACAAAAATGTAAGTCGTTAAAGATTGCATGACATATGTACATATGTGCTTGAATACTTATGCGTTTTCATAATTGAATTGGAAGCGTGAGAGAAGCTGTATGTGAATACACCTGTCGCGATATCAATGACAGATAAAGAAAACATTTAACTTGCTCCAGCTGCTAGTGATTATAAGATAAATTAGCGTCTGTAACACATTCGCAAATAACCTTGGCTACATAGTGCTCCCATAGTACTGCAATGGGCAACAAGTTGCTTCTAGAAGTGTTTGTTTAGGTTCTGTTGACGATGTCTGTTTTCTGTTTGTACGGGCGGTGAGAGTAGGCAGCGGAACGAAATTGTTTCGAAATGTGAAACAGCTCGAAGGGCTTTTAGCTGGGTCGGCAATGTGCAATGCTTGGAACTAAAAATAGATAATTCGTTGATTTAGTAATTCATTCAATTCGGTTGGTTAGAAATTAATTCCGATGGTAGCGAGACTTTGTGCAGGTGATTAAGAATAAATGTGTGAATTATAATTTTGGTCAAGTTGAATGACCGGGCTAATGGGATTATCGAAGTGGAACAAAATACAGAAGAATATATGAAAAGTTGTAAACTAGCTCGTTTTAAAAGATGCACATCTTCTTAGTTTGTTTGGTTGCCATATGATGGCCCACTCTCTTCTTAGTTTCCAGTTTCCAAATGCCTTCACGATTACGACAGGAAAATGCCTTACGATAATCTTTGCATTGTATGGAAAGCCCAACGAGCAAGTGTCTCTAATTCCGGCCAGCTTCAATCTGCAGCTACTTTGTAAAATTTCAAAATTGAGATATTTTTTTCTGAAGCAACGACTGTAACTATTTTTGTTTTCTGTTCACATTTACATCAAATATCATAAGTAGAACGCTAATGTACAAGAATCTTAACTCATTTGTCACCTGCTACTTTATCTTTCGGGCAATTGCTATTTGAAGCTCGAAATTTGATTTCAAAAAATTTTTGATTTTATTTTATTTTGAGAAACTATCGATTTTTTATTAAACATTTAAAACAAAACATCCGAGACTTCCTTGGTCATTCAAATTTTTAGGTTAGGTTTTTCTGGCTGGGTCTAGTTCACGTATATACGTATTGCTTCCATCTTTCTTCCCCGGGGATGTAGTCCCAAGTAACAACAATAAAGGACTAGTAGACCATTGTAGAAGAAAGAACAAAATGCTTCTCCCGCTTTATGCGCAGCACTTTCTTAACATGTTTTGAAACTGTGCGCCAGTTCTCTTCGTTTCGCAGCCTTTCATTCACGATCGGCTCAGTCGTTGCCGGGCATCTTCGAGCTCTGTAACACAGTACCGGCAGTATAGTGTGTCCACCATACCCATTCTGTTCAGGTATAAATAACCGTTCCTTGTCAAGAATTGACAAAGGTAGAAGTTTACTTATCCGTAGCTCCGGTTAAGCCAAGGCTCATTGAGACCAATTAGCTTAGCCGTCCAGCGTCCTTTACCGCTTTCACTCCAACGTTTTTGCCAGAGATGGAGGGTAAGCGTACGCGCGTGCGTCAGAGCTTCAGTTCTGTCCAGCTCTGAGCGAGAGAGGTGTCCCTCCTTGCGTTCTCGCGCCAGCAGATCGATCGGGATTTGCAGGGCACCCTGGTCGTTACCATCAGCAGCCTCCGTCTCACTGGGTCCACCGACATTGGTCATTAGCCTACTCAGCGAAGTGGCGACCACTAGAGCCCTTTCACATGCCCTGCGGATATGATCACAGTACATCAGCTTGGTGTCCAGGGTCACTCCTAGATACCTGATCGACTTGCTGGTCTGGACCTCGACGGAGTCAACTGTCATGGGTGTGACAGTATCCTCTGCTTCGTCAGCATGACAATCTCTGTCTTTGAAACTGCCAGCCGAAGGCCATGCGCGGTCATCCACCGATCTACTCTCCTCATAACTTGGTTAAGTCTGAGTTGAGCGAAATCGACATAACTGAAAGTGATGACCGCTGCAACGTCATCAGCGTAATCTATCAAGAACACATCCACAGCAAATCATCGCACATAATGTTTCCGCGTGGCGGGTCCTAAGATCGACTCCTGCACCGCACCTGAAGTGACAGGCCTCCTTCTGACTCCACCATAGGTGTCGTAGAGCAACCATCGGTCCCTGATAAGTCCAGCATTATGGCTAGCAAATAGCCAGAGATTTGAAACTTCTGTTCAAGGGCCCGAAAGATGTCTGTCCATCTCGCCGAGTTGAATGTATTTTCTACGTCTAGCGTTAAAAATAGGACGACCGGTCTGGCTTGATGACATCCCTCTTCCGCTTTTGCTACAGCCCCAACAACTTCTGAGATGGCATCGATTGTTGAATACCCTTTCCGGAAGCCGGGCTGCCTGTCAGAAAGATCGCCAGCCGATCTCACTACTGACAGCAGTCGTGGTTTGAGTAACCCTTCAAGAAGCTTCTCAGCAGTGTCCAGCATGCACAGCGGACGGTACGCTTATGGATTCCCCAGGTTACCTTTTCCCTGTCTACAAGAACCAGTCGAGCCACCTTCCACCGCTACCGGAAGACCCCCGCGACTAAACATGAATTAGTCATCGGGAAGTCACGAATTTGGAGTGGCCTTCATTGTGGACAGAAAAATGAAACCGCAAATAATCGACTTCAAGCCTGTCAATGAAAGATTGTGTGCGATCCGCATTCGTGCAAAGTTTTTTAACGTTTGGCTCATTAACGTTCACGCCCCCACTGAAGATAAGGATGAGGCAGTGAAAGATAATTTTTACAACCTTCTGGAAAGGCTATATGATTCACTGCCATCAAATGATGTGAAAATCCTGCTGGGCGACTTCAACGCAAAGGTTGGAAAGGAGGAAACACATCGCGGAACGACCGGCCAATTTAGTCTCCACGACCTATGCAACGACAATGGACAACGACTTGTCGACTTTGCGAGTAGCAGAAACCTCATCGTAAGCTCCACGTGTTTCCCGCATCGCGACATTCACAAAAGGACATGGGCATCCCCGGACGGCCACACCTTTAATCAGATTGATCATATTCTGATTCAGAAAAGGTGGGCCTCCAGTATTTTAGATGTGCGAACCTTCCGTGGGGCCAACTGCGACTCCGACCACTACTTAGTGAAGACTCGATATCGATGTCGAATATCAATGTCGTATGAAGCCAGAGCAAGTTCAAGACGCAAGTTCGATGTCGTCAAGCTTCGAAATAAGACGGTGGAAGCCGAGTATAGATCTGCTCTGGAAATGGAACTAGCTTCCACGCCTTACACCACGTCTATCAACGAAGTGTGGACTACGATTAAAAGCGCAGTGAATGCAGCAGCCGAAAAAGTAGTGGGATACACAGCCGGGCAACGCAGAAATGAATGGTTCGACGAAGAATGTCAAGCCGCGTTGGACGAAAAGAATGCGGCCTACAAAATCCACATTGAACGACCGACTAGAGCCAAGAAAGAAAAATATGACGATCTTCGGAGAGTAGCTAATAGAATAATTAGACGTAAGAAACGAAAGCATTTTGACACCATGCTGAATAACATGAATGACAACTTTATGGCTAACAACACTCGACAAGCGTACAAAGTAGTGAGGCACTTAAAACAAGGCTTTAAACCACGAACTAGCCTATGTAGGGCTGCTGACGGAAGCATCATAAGTGGCTCAGAACAGGTGAAGGAAAGATGGGCGTCCTATTTCCAGCAATTACTAAACGGAAATGTCCCCGCACCCGACGAATCGCCATCACTAATTGGTACATACCCTGACAGTGCCACATCTCACCCTCCTACACTAGATGAAGTCCGGCAGGCCATGGACCGCTTGAAACCCAACAAAGCACCGGGCATCGATGGGATCCCCGCGGAGCTCCTGAAGACAGGTGGGATTTCCGTTTTAAGAGCTATCCATGGATTGGTGACCGACATATGGCAACAAGAAACGATGCCGGATGAGTGGCGAAAAAGTGTTATATGTCCCATTCACAAGAAAGGAGATAAACTGCGATGCGAAAACTACAGGGGCATATCACTACTTTGTACGTCGTACAAGCTCTTGACAAAAATTTTAGAGTTAAGGATTTCCCATCACGCTGAGAAAATTCTCGGTGAATATCAAGGTGGTTTCAGACGTGGAAGATCGACAACTGACCAAATATTTACGGTCAAACAAATTTTGGAAAAATGCTGGGAATTCAACATTGATGTCCATCAAATATTCGTCGATTTCAAACAAGCGTACGACAGCATCAACCGAACTGCATTGTATAACATCATGTTGCAGTTCGGAATCCCAGCAAAGTTGGTACGACTGGTGAAAATGACCATGACCGACTCCACGTCACAAGTACTGATCCAGAATAATATGACCAACTCGTTTTCGACGAATACAGGACTAAAACAAGGGGATGGATTAGCTCCGGTACTCTTTAACCTAGCGCTTGAATATGTCATCAGAAAAATCCCCGTTGACACGAGAGGAACTCTACTATTTAAGTCGACACAGCTAGTAGCTTACGCTGATGACATCAACATTATGTCACGTTCATTCAATGACGCCAAGGAAGTATTTGTAGCTTTAGACGAAACCGCCAAGGAAGTTGGTCTTCAAATTAACGAACAAAAAACAAAAGTTATGACTCAATCAAGGAAAAGGATGCCAATAAGACAGAACATAACAATAGGGGACTATAATCTTGAAAATGTGGACAATTTCGTGTACCTAGGGACGAACCTCTCGAAGGATGGGAATGAGCTTGACGAAATCAAACGACGGATTCAATTAGCCAATAAGACATTCTTTTCGGTGCTTCCCATTTTGAAATCTCGATGCGTACACAGGAATACGAAGCTTCGCATCTATAAAACGATTATTAGACCTGTGCTATGCTACGGAAGCGAAACCTGGACAATGACCCAGGCTTCTGAGAAAGCCTTGAATACGTTCGAGAGAAAGGTATTGCGAAGGATCCTCGGTCCAATACGGGAGGAAGATGGATGGCGAATCCGATACAACAACGAGCTGTATACCATATATGACGAGCCGGAAGTCTCTACCGTCATACGACTACAAAAATTACAATGGGCTGGCCACGTCGAACGAATGAGCGATAATCGAATCCCCAAACGGTCTCTCAAGGGGCGAGCGAGCGGAGCCAGGCCAGTCGGTAAGCCACGCAAGCGCTGGGAGGATTCGATCGATGCTGACAGCAGGTCACTTCTGGGAGCACCGAACTGGAGGACGCGGTCACTGAACCGAGACGAATGGAGGCGACGTATTAAGGAGGCGAAGGCTCGATTCGGGCTGTAGTGCCTCGATGATGATGAATAATAGACGCGGTTAACTCTCCACCACGACATTAAGAGCCTCGACCGGCCCCCCATCACGTCCAGGAGCTTCCTGGTTCTTCATCCTGGACACTGCACTGTTCAGTTCCTTATCGGCAAAGGGAGGAACATCCGCCTGGTGGACGATTATGGGATCATCAGTCCTCGGCGGATGATACGTTCCATGGATATTGCATCCATGAGAGTGCACGACCGCATGCAGTCGAGTCTACGGGTGACCAATTTGTAGCTATCTCCCCACGGGTCTGAATTGACCTCCTCACAGAGAGCCTGCCATTTGGCATGATTGCTCCTTGTGATGGCCTTGGTCAGCTCCCTTAAAATTCCTCCTTAGGGCAGCTAACAGGCAAGACATATTAGATTTCACATTGGTTTCAAAAAGTGCAGTGCATCTAATGAAAAAGTGGTACATTCTAACAGTGGCTTTGTTCTCTGATCAAAGACATATAACCTTTGAACCCCAAAAACGAGGGCATTGTGCTGGAATAGAGAGCTAGGAAAGCTCAGAAGAGCCGCGAGAATAGAGTTCAACAGGGCTAAAAGCACATCGAACTGAAGGCCATATAAAAAGAAACTCTCAGAATGCAACAAAGAACTGATGGCTTGGAGTACCTTCTATGAGACTCTTAACAGCATCCCACAGACGGCAAGGATAAAGAAAGTTTTGTTCAAAAAACTACATCCAAAACCATGTGGAAGATCAATATCCCTTTTGGACTTGGTAATTTGAATGAGTTTAATCCGCATTTAATAATTTCATACGGGATGATTTGTCTAATCAGTGATGAGTGAGGTGAGCCGATAAGCTACAAAGGGCGGCAGGGACTCTGAAGATTCTCTCGGCATACATTTTTAAAGAGAGTTTGAAACTAAACTAATTACATATGAGACACCACATTCCAACTATGAAAAATATTCCCATGCATCTGCATTTAGTTTGCAAGATGCAAAAATTTTAGATTCAAATAAAACTGACAACGTCTGGAAAACGTTATAAACTTTTCTAGACAATTCTCAAAAATCAGATGCTGTGTCAGTTGTCGCGAATTAATTCATTCCGTTGTATGACATTGTGACGATCACATACAAGGATTTAAATAAAATATTATCTGGATGCAAGAATTGATAACTTGTTCTTCTTTTAATTCGTAGTGGAATTATAATTTTTTCGTTCCCTCAGCCCGCTGCAACGTAATTAGCTACATACCAGAATCGTGGTGGTTGGCTTGGGTTGTTTTCATCTCCAAAGTTGGCAACAAACTAGCTGACCTTACAAAATTATGTAGGTCTATCAGCCTCATATCCTTCATATTAAAGACCATGAAGAAGCTGATCGACCTATATAAACGAAGTGACCACTTAGTGAAGATGCCACTACATAAATTTGAATTTGCCTGACACAAGCGTAAGTCAACTTTATCAGCTACATATAAGCTGGTACAAATAATAGAAAAAGCATTGGATGGTAATGAAATCGTAAACTAATTACATATGAGACACCACATTCCAACTATGAAAAATATTCCCATGCATCTGCATTTAGTTTGCAAGATGCAAAAATTTTTACTTGTCAGCAAGTACACTTATGCAACTCTGACATATAACCTTGACATACTAGTGTACTCTGCTGTACATTGCAAGGAAGCAGTATCATAAACACAGAAGGAACCTTCGAGAATGCAAGACACGACTTGCTGTATGATGGACTCTAGAGGAGAAAAGCCCTTCAAGGGGTGACCTGAATTAGACCCACTCCGTGCTGGGGCTTTTTGGAGACTGATATGTACAGCGAAATCAAGACATTGACTAAAAGAAAGATCGAAAGCTATCAGCTCAATCAAGAGGTTGGTGAAAGTGGCATAAGAGACCAATGTGAAGCTTAAATGAACCATGTTCCTTTCAATAAGTACCTCCACAGAATAGGCAACGAGCGAGGCGACTGCTGTAGATACTGCGAAGAAGCGACATATTTTGTAGAGCATATTTCGCACAATGTCCAGCACTAGCGAGGCGAAGATTAGAGCTGCTGCTTCCCTCCATTTTGGTCATTAGAAAAGTTCCATTCGAGAACATATCCAAGTTCACAAGAAGTCTGAATATCTTAAAGGACAGCGCTGAAGAGGAATAATATACCCAGGAGGTCGCAGTGCTAAGGGCATCCGGACCCGTTCGATGCCATCATTAAAACAACCTAGTGATCAGTTGGCATGCAGCCTTAAGGACAGCCTGTTACCAAAACGCCATTCTATACAGAAGTATCGCTTTTAGCATCATAAAAAGTGTAACTTCCGTGATGTTGAACATTAGGGAAAAAAGGATACCGCGCCTTGAGATGTAACCGTGTTGACTCCCCGTTGCAAGTGAGCTTTTCTGAGAAAAAGAAGATCTGCTCGTCAGGAGTTGCTCGATGTAACTTATCAACCGCAAATTAACATCAACACCAGAAGTACAAAAGCATCAGACTAGATGTTGTGAGCTAAAATTCAGCAAAATACTCTAAATTCTTATAAAAATATGGATTCATTAAGGTTGAATTAATACAAATGGTTATTTTTCCCCCAGATTCATGTAAGTGAAGGTGATTGACAGCCAAAATAAATAACCTGTATTAAGAATTCGATTTTAATCATAATAGTTGAGATTTGCAATTAAGTATTTGTGCAACAGAAATGTACATTTGACTTAAGTGCAACTAGACTTAATAAAATAAACTTCGTAGGCCTGTACTGTAAACTTTGTAGGCCTCCGCATGCTTAGATACCTATCTTATATATTTCAGTTTTCCTTTTATTTAACGAAATTTGATAGCCCATAAATGAAAAAAAATACCGGATACTAGATAAAAGATTTAAAATATAATTTTAATATTTCATTAAAAATTACAGGAACATGACTACGGGGTAGGATTTACCTGGTACCCTGGCCGTCATATAAAGGCCGGTCGCGACTTGCAATCTGAGAGGTATTAAGGTACGTATAGCTTGAGAAAAAGTACTTCAAATCCGCCATCTTCTATTTTAATTGCTTTTGCGATCGGCTTTCTATAGAAGGCCAGGCTGGAGCACCATATGTGAAATATCTACGCAGCTTCTGTCGCAATCCAATCAGATATTCACGGACACACTGAACATTTTCGGAAAGAAATCTAACATGATGAGTTGCGCTTGTCTATTAAACTCTACTTTATTACCAACTCGACACAAACGCGGAAGTCCTTTAAGACACGCAAATTGCCAAACTTTTTTCACTGAAAAGAAACGGCGCGAAATCCACGACACAAATTTAAATTTATCTAGAGCTGATGTAGTTTAGTATGTACTAAAACTGGATGTGAAATGATTTATTGCGAAAAGGCACTTTAGGGTTCCATTTACGAGAAAATATGCCAAAAAAAAACTCTTTTATCGATAAAACATTCAATTGTAGTGCATACGAATTAGTTCAGTTCTCTATAAATTTAAACCCTTGCATTCCGATAGCGTATTCAGGGCCACTTGTAGATCGGCCGATGAACTGAGCTTGAAAGAAAATATGACAGGTGAGTGTAGCAGTGTTGGTTACGTCTCTTGGATTACGCGCGTATCTCATTTCTCGTCGCGGGAAAATAATAAATTTTTGCATTTTCTGCGTTTTTTTAAGGATTTTCGCGTTTATTTTGTTTTTTGGGCCATGCTTCTTGTGATAAAGTGGAGTGTAGATCTTGGGCACGATAATTGATAGTTTTGTTTCCGAAGGTGTGCGAAAAGTGTACAGTATGCTCGTGAATATTAAACCCCCCAAGAATTTTATGATTGATCGCGAAATTTCCAAAGTGGCAGAGGTAGGAACATGAATAGATTTTGCGGATTAATTCATAACCAATAAATGTCTGCTTGGATTGCGACAGAAACTGTGTAAATGGTTCGGACACCGTGCACCAGGTAAATTCTGCTCCGCCCTGTATACAGCTCCTAGAGAGGGGAATCTGGCCGTCAGCTTGGTTGCAGGTATGCAATATTTACGAGGAAATTAGATCTGAAACTGGCTCACACAGTTCAATTGGCCGCAGGTAAAGCATAACTGCAACCAAGTCCACGATCAGATCTTCGTGTCTAATTCACGCATTATTTTCAGAGGTCTGTAATTTGAGATACTTTACAGTACATTGCATGCACTTGAATTTTTGCAAATGAATCTTAAGAATCATAAAAAATAAAGGATCAGGGGATATTCAGTATTATGCATAGTGTGAAAACAGTTTGCTTCGTGAACATAATCACAATAGCTTTCGTAGATCTGTTGATTCATCAAGTTGTACTGAATGCCCTACTGCGTAAAATTAAACTGCATGTTGAGGGATAAGACATTGGACTATTTTGAAGATGTTTAATTACATGCATATTAATTATATGTTAATTTTACCAATCGTTTACACATGTTTTATAAATTCTGCGTGTTACTGCACATATATTCTTCATAATTATATTTCACTAGCGTTAAACAAATTTAATGTAAATCATATGAATTCAAAACAGACATCTTACACAATATGTTAGAAGGTTTCAACTACATTCACTATAAAAGTTACACTATCGTACAATTTAATACAAATTATCGATATCGTCGCTGTGAAATCAAACCGGCATATCTGCAAAATACACATTTTTCACTAGAGCGCTTTAAAGTTTTCGCATGTGGGCTATTTCCATGTGAATGCAAAGCGGCAAAACACCATTAGACGGGTTTTTATTCAACTTTACGATATGCCGGTGCGACATAAAAATAGAGGGGAAAATAAGGAATTTTTTGATACCAAAAACTCAAAAACTCAATTTTTGCAGATATGCCGGTTTGATTTCACAGCGACGATATGTCAAAAACTTCTGCATAAATATCTCGAAATGAATTTTCAAATTAATGAGGAATAAATTTAAGAAATTCACACATGAAATGAGGCGCTTCAAATATCCTTCTCGCCAAAAATTAAATAGCTTCGGGTCAAATAGCTTCGGATTTATTTGAATAATAATGCAAAACGGCACGCGGTTGTATTTTCAATTCGATTTTTTTTATTTAGTTAATAGTTTAGCCTGGAGCCACCGCCTGTGATAAGTCTACGGTGACTATTGTGAGAATTTATTCGTAAATTGATACATAAGAGAACGGGTTTCCTGCATTCGACGCGGCATAATGTCAGATAGTATTGCTTCGGGTTATAGATATATCTTTCTGTCGACTTGTTTACAAGTCATTATCTCGTTTAATGACCAAAAGGAAGATAAATGGTCCAAAATTCTAACGAATTTGACTTACCTGGATCTCAAGTAGTAGTTCTTGTTTTCTTTTTCGCAGCTCGATAAGAAGTTTTTGTTGTTCGGGTGTTAGATCTGTAAGAGAGAACAAAAACACCATCCACATTAGAAATAATGTATCACAGGATGGGATTATTACTGAATAGTTGAGCTATCGAAACCAAACTATCGCGGACTAAAGAGCAATGCGGCGATTGGAATAGTGCGCACCACACGACCAACTACAAATTTAGATTATCAATTCACGGCATGTACGTGGGGATCACCGGAAATTTTCAATTGTACCGCTGTTAGCGAACGATTATGGAAACTGCTAGTTGTAGATTTTGTCGCGCCAAGAACTCAACACATTTCATTATTTCTCGTTGATCTAAAATGCTAATGGCAAGAACATATTTGTTGATTTGACATACATTTCGGTCTCACAAACATTTAACTGCACAGCCATTCGCAGCGCATTTGCCTAATTGCAATCACTTGGGAATGTTACTTTCACTCATATCCAACCTAATTCACCGTCGTGATACGCAAACAATAGCTTATGTGTCAAATTTCCGTACTAATTTGGACGCAATTCGAACTAAACATTTACGCAAAAGGTTCAGAAATGCATGGAAAACGTGCGAATTGAATCAAATATTCGATTGGTAAACAACACCCAAACAACCTGTCGACTGTCACTTGACAGTACCCCAGATACAATGCACTAGATTCACGGCCCATGTTTTTCACTTCACTTTTGCACACTCACCTGGTGTCACAAACGCTTCACTACTATGCGATGATATCGTAGCGTATGAGAACGTGCTATTGTCCATTGTTTTAAGCATTATTCCATTAAATTTCACAAATCCAGAATAGAAAACAAACAAGACAGACTCAAACGGACGACATGATTAAACGGCAGCCATTTTCATTTACGTTTCGAATGGCTGAGTTTCGAATTTTCGAAATGTCATTCGATTTTGACAGTTCGACAAATGAAAAACAAAAGCGATAATGCAGTTCGAAGCTGAGATTTTTAAAATTTCGCAAAATTTAGCCGAAGCAGAAAATTCTACCTGGTATGCGCAGAGTATACTATTGTAAATCATGCAAACGTACTTATCCGGCAAAATTTCTTGCTGTGTATCAGTATTAAAAAAATAATGCTTTATGGCTAAACTCGACTACGTGCCCCTCAAGCTAGAAATACACTGGCGTCACGTCACGTGAGGTCACGTGCCGTCACATCAGCTGACCACACGTGTGATAGATCTGCAGTACCATTTTGTATGGTTAGAAATACACTGGCGACACGCCACACGGCTCACGTGACGTCACGTGACCTCACGTTTTTGATAATCTGGAAATTCAGATTTTTGAGCTCACGTGACAGCACGTTTAACATGTAACGTATATTTTTGAACGTCGTATATGGCGAAATAAGTACTGATTAATCAAAATATCGGTTATAAGTACATAAATATGCAAATTGAGTGACGTAAATATGTATTTTATAATTGAAATCGTCGTTTTAGCCAATATTTTTAGCACATGGTATTTGATTTGGTTGAAATGTATAAGGTAAATGATTTGTTGGAAATGTATAAGTATGAATAGTTGTGAAATGGCAAAATATACTGATGCTGCTAAATTGTGTGAAAAAGATGTAGCAGGATTTTTATGTGGAATTTGCATTGATATGTTTTATAATTATTTACATGCATTTTTTAACATTTTACATTTGTGTTTTTATACACCTTAACGTACACAATTTTTTATGTTAATAAACTTACTATATGGTTTGCAATGTTTTTTTTATGTTGACTACTATTATTTACAGTGCTACTACATATGCTTTGTCTAACTCCATACAAACATTATTATACAAACAAACATTTGACTTCATATTTACTTACCTTAAACATACAGCCAACCTTTCTTCTGTGCTTATGGCTTTTCTAAAATGCGTATTTTGCTTCTTGATGTCCTCTTTTATGAGGCCATGCAAAAAATCAAATTGCTCCTTTGTCATCCTAAAATACATTTCGAACCGCTCTGGATGTTCATTTTGAAGTTCCTGCACTAGCAAATGGTATTCTCCAGACGTTTCTCTTGCACGATTAACCGGATGAACCCAAAATCGACGCTCCCTTTGAAGAACTGCACAAACAACAACATTTTCTAAGTCTTCTTCAAAATCTGAAGAGCTTGTGGATGAGTCTGTACTCTCGCACATTATAATATAATTAATTGTTAATACAGTTACAAAACACTTTTCGAAAACGCGATATAAACTATTGCCACACAACTGGAGATAGTTAACCGTCAACCGTCGATCAGCAACTGCAACACACGTGACGTGACACAAGTGTATTTCCAAGCGTGAGCTCATGCCTCCACACGCAAAACGTGACGGCACGTGAGCTCACGTGACGTGACGCCAGTGTAGTTCTAGCTTCATAGCCGTTTCTTTTCACACGTTTTGTTTAGGTTTTTTTCACAATTTTACCGATTGTGTTTTTGTGGTTGTTTATTTTTGGGGTTGTTTTTTGTTTATTTGTTTGTTTATCTTCAGTGTGCTGTCGTGTATTTTTTGTACGTTTTTGTTATTTATTCTTCAAGTTTTTGCCCTTTCTACCACTAGAGGAGTGCGGGTGCGGGTGCGGGCGACGGATATGTGTGGAACAACAGCTTTGTCACTTGCTATTTTTCACCGAATGACCCAATAAATTCCTCATTGTTTAAAAATATTGAAAAAAGGATGAAATTGACTGTTCGACTTTCATATCAACTTTAATTTTCCATTCAAATTTATTCCTTAATATGTATGCAAGTATTTGAAGAGTTTGATTTTAAATTTTGAAGAGAACTCTTGTCTGTTCTTTATTTATTTTTTCGATAAATCATCACGTTTTCTTGTTTCACTTGATGTAGTCGCTACGTCCCCAATAAACCACGGATCTTCTTTAATTAGATCGACCGTCAATCTTACTTTCAAAGGTGCTAGAATCTTTGTAATGAGATGCTTGCATTGAGCAGTAACTTGAGGTTCGCGAGGAAAGACGACTTTGTTTTGCACTTGCTGGAAAGTGGCTGATTAATTTACAGAACATGACACTTTTCGTTACAGTTTTCAGGAAACTGGCCTACGAGCGTAAACAGCGAATAGCTTACCTTAAGAAGCTGAGCATAATTTGAGCCATCGAACGGTAATCTTCCAAATACCATTGCAAATAGAACAACGCCAGCCGCCCATATATCAGAAAATTGAGGCTGATAGGGAATGCCCTTGAGAACTTCAGGGCTTGCGTAGGCGTAACTGCCGCAGTAGGTCTCGGATAGGGCCAGATGATTTCCGTTCGGTTTCATGTTACCGCGTGCAAAGCCGAAATCGATTAGTTTTACATTGAAGTTCTTGTCGAAAAGGAGATTTTCGCATTTAATATCCCTGAAAGAAGGTTCGTTAAGGCGAGGTGCAAGCATTACAGAAATTAGGCATTGGTGAACCTATGGACCACTCCTTGATTGTGGCAGTATTCTAAAACTGCTATCAGCTGCCTGAAATATTTTCTCGTTCTGTTCTCATCCAAGAAGCCCTCTTTTCGTATCAAATCCAGCAATGACCCATTTTCCGCAAACTGCATTATAATGTAAACTCTGCAAGAGATAGTTGTAGGCCTTGGCTGAGTAAGTTGAGTGCGCAGATTTACCTGTGTGTCGTCTCTATGCTCTGGTAATACCGAATCAAGTTTTCATGTCGCAAACCTTTCACCACGTCGATCTCTCGCGGCAAAAACTTCTTTAAATATTCCCCGGGGGCTTTGATTTTCGAAATGATCTTTACTGCCACGGGGCACTTGTACTCATCGGAATAGGCAACCTTAACTTTGGCGTAAGTTCCAGAACCAATCTGTTTTCCAATCGTGTAGCCATGATCTTCGAGAACGGTCTTCTTGATAACGGCGGATGTTGTAACGGGCTTCGGTTTAACGATGTCGTCTGCGGTGTTGGTGGCTGTAGTCGGGTTTTTGTCGTCAGTGTGCTGAGTGGCGGCTACGAGACGAACAAAGATCCCTTATCCACATTTGACAGACTGATATTCGTTAAGATATCTAAACTCTGCTTTGTCGTACTTACGTTCTATGGGGGGTGTTTGTGTTTGGGCGGCTGCATCCATTAAATTTGTACTAATTTGTTGGCCAATATTGGCAGTAAAAAGTTAAGAAGTGCACTAACATACACTTATTTAGTCCATCATTTCTGATAGAATTGAGGCATTTCGAAGAAGCAATGTCTGCAAATGTAGAAGAACGCTTATGGTAAAAATAATCAGGGTGAAAGATCACGCAGAACGAACCATAATTTTTAAGATGAAAACGAAGAAATTTGATGAATGTATGTAAATAAAAAATTCTAGACAGATACGTCGGTTTGATAGAAAAAGCCAGGAAAACTAATAATAGAAGTCAGGAATTAAAATATGGTAAATTTTTACGTGAAGTTATAGTAGAATAAACCTAGACGCGCATGGACCGTATAAATCGACAAAGAAGAGTGTGGAATGGGGTGGCTATAAAAATGAGAAAATATTGCTTTTATTAGAATTTCTACGAAGGGTTTGATTGCTTTCAAGCAATTTCTGTCTATTTTTTTATGGGAACAAGTTTCGAGCGAGTTTAAATAGTGTTTCTTAAAGAAATATCTGCAATGAGTGGTGATTTGGGTTCTTTTTAAGCAACGATCGGACTTTTGCACAAATTTCATTATAAATGGTTTCATTTAAAATGCATAAATATTAGGATTTTGCGAATTTGAAAAGTTTTGTGGTTGTTAAGGTCCAACCAGTGATGAGTCTGCGTACGTACGTACGCATATGCGGAGAGGTAAACCACGCAAAGCATATTTTGCACCCAAACATAACTTTCCGACCAGCCAGAAAAGTGGCATACACCTTAAGCTAACTTTTGCTCAATTGTTGCTATACAACCTGAGAGTGCGTTGGTCTTTCTTGCAAGAGTAAGTGCCTCCGCACACGGGTCGACATGCAATCGAAGCGACTGCGACTCGAACTCGAAACGGGTCGTTTTCTACGCGAAGTTTTGACAAACAAACAATAGTATATATTATTTCTTTATATATTTATTTTACGAAACAAGGCAATATACACAACAAGAAAACATAATATAAATCTAAAATACAATTAATCATTATAAATATAAAATAAAAATTGTCCGTAAAAAATATTTCAATACATCACAAATTTTGTAGCAGTTACTCTACATTATTTTAATTAAATTTAGGCTAATAACGATGGAAGTTAAGCGGGTTCGGATGTGGAATGGGCTTTGGACCAGTTATTTTTGAAGTTTGATTTGGTAATCCCCGAAGAGTAGTGGCTGCTTATAGAATTGAATATTCCACAGCACCTATTAATGGGCTCATTATATGATAAGTAGTGTGATGAATGAATTCATTGAGCAGATTTGCAAATCTGGTGCGTCTTGGTCGGTTATTGAAAGTAATTTTATTAGAGAGATCTTCAATAATATTATATACTTGTATGTTATTAGTATATGTCGCTTTGTCACGTGTAACTTATATTCACCCACTATGGATTACTACAAGTAATAATGATCCGACCTTTATTGAATCCGATATGAAGCACTTCCATTAATATTCTGACAAGCATGTCCCAGGGTCCAACTAAATTCAATAGCTATACGCCTCTTTTCCACACTCTAAGTGCAAAATTCCTATCCTCGCAGATGGCACTGCTATATCATCTAAGAATGTCAATACCAATCGAATCATTAGTCATTGGCAGCAACAACTAGTGTTCAATAAAAGCTTCTCCAGTAAGTGGAAATTCATCCTGAAAAATTGCAAGCTTGTTTCTTTGTTAGGAAACTATATTTAAACACTTCGCTGTTAGTAAAGGTAATTGAATTTGATCACGGTTCCCTTCTTGTCTATAAATCAGCATAGACAACGTATATCATTTCTACAGCATCGAAGCCGAGCATATTGAAACGGGAAACTCGATCGTTTTGCGGAATCAGCCTCCGAAAGCAGAATCAAATTGGAATTGTTTTTGCGTTTTCGCTGTTGCTTGAATAAATATATAGGTGCTAAAGTGGAATTGTTTTTGCGGGATGATTAAAATTGAAAATTTTATAGAACTTTTTTTTTTTGACAAAGTGGTTTCGAAAGTATACACTGATTTTCATGAGACACCAGCTTACACAAACTCGATTGTTTTGCGTTTTGCGGAGATGTTAAAATTTGTCACAACTAACGTAAATCAAAATTACTGATTTCCAACTGCAAGTGGTCACATCAGTCAAGTAAGCACTGTAAGCTGGAGTCTGATGAGAATCAGTGCATACGTTCGAAACCATTTTGTAAAAAAACATTTTCCATAAAATTTTCAATTTTAATCCTCCCGCAAAAACAATTCCACTTTGATTCTGCTTTCGGTGGCTTATTCCGCAAAACGATCGAGTTTCCCGTATCAATTATGCTCTGCTTTATCTATGCTGATTTATAGACAAGAAGGGAACCATTATCACAAATCAATAACCTTTATGAGCATATAGTTGCAACTATTTTGTGGCCAACATAATTAAAATATTGTTGTATGCACGAACAAACATGTTTCGATGTGTCGGCGGCCGAAAGAGCGACAACCGTTAAGGTGTCTGTCTGATCATGTGTTCTTGGAATAGAAACAATCTATAAATAGCCAAAAACCGTAAACAATCTATAAATAGCCAATACACAATAACAATCTATGGATAACACGTAGAATAATCCTCTAGAACGTAAAAAGGGAACATTCCAGAGCCTCAAACCCATGAGTCAGATCTCGCATGGCAACGGAAATTCCCATGAGTCATCTTCCACACAGTCAAGATGTAGCAAATGCGCTACTAATTGTCGGATAATGAAAGACGATATTAATGAGAAACTAAGAAAACAATTTATTGACTATAAAACTAAAAGATAGGAAAGTTAATACTGAACGCGTCCACGGCCGACCTGTTCGGTCGGCTGATGAAATAGAAGTCTGCTAATAGTTCTGCGTAACTGCCGATGGTTGTGCAGTGCAGGCAATTGGCACTGCCGTACCAGTGCGTCCAACCATGCCCCTACAGCACTCCCCCCTAAGTGTTCTCACTGATGTATGGTGCGATGTACGTTGCCGATCAATGGGGCTGATCTGCCGTAGGGGGCCCCGAGGACAGCTCGATGGGCTGCGATGAAACATCGCGCTGTCGCAGCAAAATAGCTCGCCGTTGCGACGATCTGTTGCTACGCCAGTTGCTGAGATGACGGCGTTGCTCCTCGTGGCATCAATGATGCGGCTGCTGAGGCGACGCTTGCCAGGATGTCCTTTTCGGATGTTCGTAGGCATCAATGTAGCGCCGAGGTGACAATGTCCGGCCTCGTGTAACTAATTGATGCGGCATCACATGGCAATGGCTACCGCGGCGACAATGTCGGGCCTAATTGTAGCAAGCTGATGCGTCGTAATTACCGTCAGAGCTGTCGTCGGGCCGGTCGTCGGGATGTTCTTTTTCGCACGATCGAGGGTCACCAATGTAGCAAATGCGCTACTAATTGTCGGATAATGAAAGACGATATTAATGAGAAACTAAAAAAACAATTTATTGACTATAAAACTAAAAGATAGGAAAGTTAATACTGAACGCGTCCACGGCCGACCTGTTCGGTCGGCTGATGAAATAGAAGTCTGCGGGTGAACTTGGATACTTGTGCCCATGAATTAGTGTAGTCGCTCACCGCAAGGGGCACACCGATAAGTAAAGAGAATTTTGCAACACTTCTAAAGCACTCAAACTGTGCGTTGTGTGGACGAAAATGACGGAATGGGGGGGGGGGGGGGGGGTAGGAGGAATGGAAAAAATTTGAGGTTGTATTGGTGGCGAACAATAGAGAAATGGTTATGTATGTGGCGAATAATGTAAATGCGATAAAAGGTATGCAGGTGAATAATAGGTGAATGAAAATGAGTAGAAGAGAAAAGTGGGAATATGCTGAAAGGTTTAAAAAAACGATAAATGTTAAAAATTTGTTGAATAAAGTTCAAGCTATGCGATTTAAACGAGAGTGTATGAAAATGTGTACAAGTACAAAATGCTAATATTTAAAAGAGAAAAAAAAAGTTAAATATTTTAAAAAATCAAACTGCGATGACGGATTGGAAATTATCTCCACCCAATGTGCTTGCTAACTGATAAGTATTCCATATTAGCAAATGCATTTAGGGTCAAAGTTTTGAATTTGTGTTCTCATCAGTAAAAGTGTTTTAATGTATGTGGCTTTTGAAACTTTTCGGAATTAGTCGCAGGATAAGTAACAAAAAATGTTGCTGTAATATAGTCATATAATCTACAGCTAGATATTAATTCAGCGATATATGCAATATCTAAGTTTTTTTCTGTATCATGATGCGTAGTGATGAAAACTTTATTTGAGAGGCGTAGCTATTAATTAGAAATAAAGCAAACTATTGGGTTGCAAGGAACAAGCAAATAACTTGCATTCACACCGCATGAGCCGATTAATAGATAAAATATTATAATTTGTAGTTAAAATTTTTCAATAAAATGTTACTTAATTTTACCACACAAATTGCAGAGTTTAATAACGTGAAACGTGCCATAGCAATTGCTCTTAATCCGATAGAATATGGATTTTAAATTAACCTGACGAATATTTTTTTGACTTCAATAATAAAAGTAAGAATCGCAGTTCAAAGCATTGTTTGATTCATAAATTGTAATGCATTTATCCGTTTGTGGCTGAAATACTAAGGTTGTTAAGTAAAAGGTTCGCAAAAGTGGAATTGATGGACGATCTATCGATCGCTTGTTGCTATTGCAACGAATATGAAATACTTTTATAAGCAATAATTTTTATTTCCACTAAAAACTCTTTAATGAAAGTCAACAATCGACAAAACCTACTTTTCGAAGATAATTTAAAAGCGGTGTGTTTGATTAAATTCGTTTTCAGTAGCACTCAAACTGGAAACAGCCGTACAACGAATTTAGATTTTAGATCATATGAGATGCAAATAGTATAATTTTTTAATAAATGTATTTTTTGTTAAATGCTCAATGAATAAAAGGTTGTTGAGTATAATAATAAATGGAATTGGGTGTATCATATGCAGAACTTTAAGTTCAAGTTGAATCCGTTTTTACTGTAATTAATTTAATTATCATGGAAATGTATGTAGATATCTTATAACATTGCACACTGGTTACAGTTTCCCGATGTGCCAGCTAGCAGGCAAATTATTGTTTTAAGACTAAAGAAAAATATGTAATCTGCTATGAATGTGTATATATGCAACATGCAAGATTGATGGGATCTAACAGGGTAATAGCAAAGACTTTGACTCTATGATGCATGCGCGTTTGCATGTAAAATTGAATGGGAACTAAGTAAATTTGGGGTAATAAATCAGTTATTAATATTCGATGTGATTTTCGAAGAATACTGGTGAATATATGAGAGCAAGGAATCAATAGGATGGAAGAATTCATAGAATGAATGGCTACTAGTTTCGAAAGTATGCACTGTTGCAAGTGGTCACATCAGTTAGATATACACTATGAGCTTAGTTAAATTTGGATCTTTGATCGTCCCACAATTAGAAAACAATTTTATTTCAATATGGTAATTTCACATTAACGTTTAGAAAAATCTTCTTTTTGATAATCGACAGAGAAATTTTAAGATGAAATAGCTCGACATCGCTAAAAACCAATAAACATGTTATTCAATAAGGACATAATAATTCACCAAAAAATCACCGTTGTACGTGAGCATGTCATCCGATTGAGCTGAAATACTCAAGATGCAGTGGTATATATGTGGAACAGGTCCTAGTTTAACCAAATGTTGGTTATCTTTAGTGCTTTGGCACCGGCTGCCATTTAATCGATATTTTAAGTGATCTTATAGTTCTAACAACAAATAAATTTTCAAAAAACCAAGTATGCGAAATAAAATTTTGAACGTACTTCAAACAGGCATATACGTTTTTGGCGTTACATTACGCTATATTTAAACAAAATTTTTATGCCTATGTGTACACTAAGCTCCCGCTAGGAGTGCCGTGAAATTGGCTGCAATGAATCCATCACTGCAAACGTGCTCGAGGGAGTCACGTGAACAAAATTTAATTTCAGACTTCAAAATAACATGTGTACTACATGTGGAATAAATTTCAGCCCCCTATGTTAATAATTCGGTGTTTTATTTAAATACAAAATTATTGTCTTTATTTTTAAACCCCTGTATATAAGCTAACATTCTGATGGCATTAATACTGTATTTTAATCATATCTTGCGGTCTCGCAGCCATAGTTGGTGAACGGTTTTGGTTATATCGTGATACCTTTGATTTTGATAGTTTTGATAACAAATATTTAAGTTCGTGGAAAAGGAGTAAGAAGTGCAAATATAAATGCAAGTTTATTTTTCTTTTTCAATATATTCGACTGGTACTCCAATATATATAGTTACTCATCCACCTTTTCAAAAATGTTTTTTTTTTATCGGAAAGGTATGCCGAAGTCGCAACTTTCACTTCGTCGTTGGAAAACTTCTTTCCACAACATTTTTTTTTCAATTTTGGGAAATATAATAATCGCTGGGAGCCATATCATGGCTGTAGAGTGGGTGATGTAAAATATCGAGCCCACTTTATGCAGGGCAGTAAACGAAAAACTACTCCTGCGAACAGGCTCGTTGTCGTGTTTTGGTCAATTTTCTTTTTTCTTTGAATCTATCAACAGCATCCCCTCTGAGTTCTATCAACAGTATCCCTTCTGAGTCATCTGCCATGACTTTTCCAGCAGATGGTGATACCTTGAATTTCTTCGGGGGTGATGTGCGTATTTGTGTCACTGCATATAACCTTGTTTGGACTCAGGATTGTAATGATCAATCCAAGTTTTGTCTCCAGTAGCATCGTCTTTACTACACCTTGCACTACATCTTATTCATGCCAGGATGATTTGTATAATATTTCAAATGGTTGTATCTGGCACTGCAAGCATTTCTGCGAGCTGTTTCTTTTTGAGTATTGCATCTATCACTTTTTGACTTTTTAGGCAAAGTTCGGAGTGGTCACTTAGATTGGCCATCCTGCTCGTGGGTCGTCTTCTTTTTTGGTTTAAAAAGACAAATTGGAAAGGATGCCATCTTTTCCATTATGATTTGAGCCTACTTTCCTTGTTTGGCAAGGATCTTTAAAACAGTGTGGTACTCGATTATATTTTATACTTTCTTCCAGATTGAGTTGCTTGGTCGACGAAGGTTCAAAAACTAATGGCTCGATGAAAATAAAACATGCAATTGATACTTATGATACGTCTCTGAAGAAATAATTTTTCATTAAACTACCCCCATTAACGATCTACCTGCTCAATTCGCGAACTTAATGACCCACCTTTCAAGTTATTAATACTGTAGATTAAGTTACATTGGGAAAATATTGTACCGTTCAATTACACAAATCATTTTAAATGATTAAATGATGATTGAATAAATATTCTGCTAACTTATGCAGCGTGTGTATAGGTTTAGGGCGCATGATCAGGATTCTCGCCATCAGTCTACAGCTCAATTCCGGCACATGACACTCAGCTTTTTTCTTCATTGCATATATTATATTTTACCTTTCATCGGGCTCAAAATGCATACATCAAATTTAGTTCAGTTTGATCTGAAATTTAAATTGTTGGACTGACGAAAATTTCAGTCATATTTTTCGTAGTATGGGTTAGATTAAGCGCCAAGCCTAACTGTTGCAAGAGTATCCAGAAGAATCAAATAGAATAATACTAATATGGACGAAAACATAATTAATTATAAGTGCATGCATTGAAACATAATTCTTAATAAATGCTTTTACTGCACAATAACAGACAAAAGTCTAATTTGTTCTGATTTCACATGCACATCTGTAGGACAGTTTGCTGTGCATTGCAAATTAAGTAAAAATCACGCAAAATATTAGCTAGACTCTAAAACAACTTTGAGACAAGTGGCACTAGTTTCGTATAACTTTTTCTCATTTACTTCCATCAAATGTACGTAAGTAAAGAGCTGGTGAGATTTTACAAAAGAAATTTTAATTTGGGGGCCAACATAATAACGATTTCGATCGAATTTGCTTGAATTAATTTCAACTCAGCGGCCCTCCTTCTCGCCATCAGCCGTTCAATTCGGCATAGCTATTCTCTTCATTTAATATACTAAACATACAACATAATCTAATTTAAAATTTAGTTTAAAAAACACAATACAGACAAAAATCTAATTTTTAATTTTCATCCGCATCTGTTAGAGTTTGTTGTGCATAATAATAAAATAATAATAAATTAACATAATTAATTAACACATTAATAACACAACTTTGAGACAAGTGTTTGATTTTCCACATCATTTTCATCAAATTTACGCTGGTATTTTCTAGAATTTCTAAAAAACTGATCAAATTTGCTTATATCAATTCAATTTCAGTAGCACTCAAACTGTAGAAAGCATAAAAATGGCAAAATTTCCCCGGTTTTTGACTACGAAAAATCCGAAAAACCCCCGTGTGTTTTAGTTCTAAAAGATTATAGTCTCCGATCAGCTACAGCTTCTCAAAATGTGTCTAAAAATAAAACGAAAAGGAGGGACCGATTGGCCAATAATGTGCGAAAATGGCGAGAATGGAGGAATCGAAGAAAAAATTTTTTTTTTAATTTTAAATTAATTAGTTTAAAAAAAGACACCCCCAAAAACAAGCGCAGCACAAAGCATTGAACAGTTGCTTCAAAAATCGTAAAAGAACTTTGTACTTGGTACCAAATCGCACACTCCCAAAACCACTCAAAACTGAATGATTTGGCTAATCGCCAAATCTTCATCTCCGTTTTCGTAGTTCGCGTCGTTTACTCAACCATTTTTAGACACATTTTGAGAAGCTGTTGCTAATCGGAGACTATAATCTTTTAGAACTTTTTTACACGGGGTTTTTTCAGATTTTTCGTAGCCAAAAACCCAAGAAGCTGGGACACACGACGGGTAAGCTGCGCCCACCCAATTATGTGCGAAAATGGCGAGAATGGAGGAATCGAAGAAATTTTTTTTTTTAATTTTAAATTAAATTAGTTTAAAAAAGACAACCCCCAAAAACAAGCGCAGCAAAAAACATTGAACAGATGCTTCAAAAATCGTAAAAGATACTTCGAAAATCGTAAAAGATACGAGAAAGTCGTTAACAATTTGACCGATATCCCATTTAACATCGAAAAAATGCCTGGAATTGATACTCAGGATACTAAATCTTAACAAATCTAGCCATAGATTAAAACCGATAAACCAATGCAAGCTGCGGGCACATCTATCCAAGATCTCCGTTCATATAAACTGCAACTTATATATTTTTGGGCATTCAATGTGGAATGAACTAAATATTTATGAGTACAATAATAAATGAAAATGTGTACATCATGTGCAGTACTTTGCGTCCGAGTATTTAGCTTTTTACGTTAATTAGCACGTACATATGCATGCTGTTCGGAGTGGAAATGTATTAAGATACCTTATTAGTTGGACTTTGAATACATATTGATTTTATAATGTTGTACCCTGCTTGCAATTTCCCATTATGTAGGCTTGCAGTCAAATGGCTGCTTTAAGGCCAATGAAAAAGTTGCAACTGGGTATTAAATTTTACAAGATCGGGGTAGGCTATTATAAATGACGTTGACTCGATGGTGCAGGCGCACTAATATGAATGAATAGAAACTAAGTGAATTTGGAGTAATAATGTAGTATTGATATTCGATACGATGTTTATACAACCTTTTCACCTTCGAGCATTAAACTAAAACAACCAGTCTTCCTTGCACATGTTTTTTGAGTTGAGGTTTTTGGATGCTCCAGCAAAATTCCTAAGCAAATGAAGAATGTGAACAATGTCTCTGATTACTCACGTTTTTTGTTTGTATTTAGCGGGCTGTTATGGCATAAACCGGCAATAGTTCAAATTCTCAGGCAAGAACATGACTAAATATTAAAAAAGGAAATACATTTTTGCTAATCATATACATGGTTAGAGAAATATACATGTTTACTACTCAGTCGCCAATTTAAAAACTATTTTACATTTTTTTCTATGATAATGCCAAAGCTCAGGGGATTACCATTTGAAGCAAATGCTTAGCTATGGCGGCAAGGAGACACAAATAAGAGATATCTATATCAATTATTCCATTATTCTCTTTTAATGTGCCACATTATTTCTTGTTTTCTAAAGCTCTGGTGCTATGCCCAGTCGCCACTAAAACTATGATATGATAATTAATGCAGTGCTGGCATCATGCCCAGTTTGTGGCTATTAGAACAACACAAATACAGCCATGAGCATACAGCGGGATTCGAAACCACAGAAAGTAGATCTAATTGGTTATAGATATAGATCTAATTGGTCGCAATGTGTTCCGATATTATGACTTCCATCATTTTTTCTCGTAGATTTTCCCACAGAGAGATAACCTTTTTCAATTTCAAGATTGCATATATGTGGCAATTTAAAACACACGGAGGATCAATTTTTTGAAAAGAATTTCACGTCCCTGCTCTAGCTATAGCGGTGCCCACTAATTCATTATAAATCAGAAATGTAAATTTTTTATAGGCATAAACTCGTCCTGTAATTTCGTTATGGTCCGATGTTTCCCTCAGAAGCTATGACCAATAAAATCTTTGGAAAATTTCCTTGTCTACTTTTAAGCAATCAGCGCCCACATAGAATTAAAAATTACCAAACCGTTATCATAGCCAATCATTCATATCCCATACTGACTTCACTATAATTGTCTTTACATAGACATATAGAAAAATAATCATTAAATGGTCGCTGCTGCCAAAGTGTAAAAATTTCATTTTAACTTGACATGGGCCTACCTAAAATTTCAGCTCGATTGCGTTACGCACATTAAATAATCTCACTTAATCTTTTTTCTGATTTATATACACATATAAAGGAAGGTCCAGGTAAATTTAGTACTATCTTCGAAAATCAGTAAAAATATATGTTGAATTATTTCATTTGACACCAGTTTTACTCTTAATTATTTTTAAATTTAGTCTGGCACCATTTTTAATTCGAAATCGCGTTACGATATTCAAATACTTATTTTCATTAATTTATGTGATTCGCCAGACCTTTACATATAAAATTCATACCTTCCAGCATTACATTATCACTCTAAATTTACTCAGTTTCTATTCACCCATCCGTGCGTACCAACATATTTCTTCATATATCAATAAAAATATAAAAGATATTGGGACAGAGCGAGCATTGAACAACATTACAATATCGATATTTGTCATCTAATTACTTTTCCATTTCTAATTGCATGCAAATGTTCGTGTTAATTACCGTAAAAAGCGAACTTAACACCGAATCCAAAGTACTGCACATGATATACACATTTCAATTGTTGATTGTACGATAATTAAAAATATAACCCACATTTAAATGAAAGACATTGTCAAAATTATATTGGTTGCATTTCATATGAAGAGAGATTTTAGATAAATGTGCCCACAGCTATCGATTTTGCATTTTTTTAAATATCTGAGCTAAACTTTTCATCACCCACCAATACCACCAGCATATGCATTTCAAGCTGTGGGCATCGTATGAGATTTCCGAAATATGTTCTCATTACGCAACGCACGACGTTTTTTTTTCTATAGTAATGTTTAATACTATAGGCTGTTTAATACTATAGGCATTTTTTTAAGTTTAATCATGGCCTTGATATAAAAGGCCTATCGCAAAAGCAATTAACGTACAAGATGGCGGACCTAAGCTACTTTTCTCAACCAGTCCGCACAGTGATGTTTTTCTCTGGTATTAAAGAGATGCACGAGAACCACCTACAGGAGATATGATGAAAATCATATGTCATGTCAATTACACTGAGCGGGAAAATAACATAAACAAATGTAGATTGCAACGAATAAATAAAGTTGACCGAATTTATTTCAAATCCGCTATTGTATGTTACATATTCATTTTGAGTTTTTTGGCGTAGCTTAATGTTTGTGTCGGTGTTCGGGATAACCTTTTCATACTAGGAGCGTAAATAAACGATCATTCTCGAGCGGGGCTTCGTGAAAAATACCAATTTCAATTTTCTCCAAATCCAGTTGAAGTTCCACAGTTCGAAGGCGTTTCGTGAATATTGAAGATGTTTGTTGTCAGGAGTTCTTCACAAGAATACCTGTGATATATCTTGGAAAAATGTAGTACACACTGATTCTACGAATGCTCCGTTTTGTCAAACGGTGCATGTACATTATGTCTGGTATTCTAAGTTTCAAAATTTTCTTGTTTTGTAATTGTTACATAGAAAAATAGACAACTGGAAAAAATAAGCATAGTTTTCTAAAATGTTAATCGAGTTTTAAACGTTTAAATTTACTTGCAAATGATAGGTCCTCAAGTTTCGAATGAAAAATCAGCTGCGACTCGAAAGTATTTATAATATATTTATAAACGTTTAAATTTACTTGCAAATGATAGGCCCCCAAGAAACTTTTGAATTAAAAATCAGCTGCAACCCGAAAGTATTTATAATATAATATTTATAAGAATTTATAGACTTTATTCTTCCTGTAGAGTGATTAGATAAATGTTTCCATATGCTCAGATGAAATGTCGTTTGATTGAATCAAATTGATCTTCATTTCTGCTTTAAATGACTTATTTAAAAACCTACTTTTAGCAGTATTACTCTAACGTTGACTTGTGTCTCTCGATCTATATGGTATTCCTAAAGTGACCATACGTCCCGTTTTGAACGGGACTGTCCCGTTGTCCCCAGACAAAGCTCCGGGACGCAAAATAGTCCCGTTTTCCGAAACCGCGCGAAAATTTCAAAGTATGACACTATACAAGAAAACCACAGTTTTCGCTCCAACGGTTGCGCGTCGAAATTTATCCAAACATGTTTCGATCCGAAATTCACATGCACGCGTACGAAAACAGAAGCTATTGTAGTAAATGTTTTAGCACGTACAGCGATCGACAAATTAAAAGATGATCTCAATAAATCCAATTGTATTACAATTTTAAACGACGCTTCAAACCACGGTAAGAAGAAAATATCTCCTTTTGTAGTGCGCTTTTTTCAATCTTACGAAGGTGTGCAAAAAAATGTTAGACCTCCAAGACCAACCAGGTGCAACTTCTGATATCATTGTTGATTATTGACACCAAGTGTTATACAGATAATAATTTGACAAAACATTTGTGGCATTTTGTGGCGACAATGCCAATGTCAATTTTGGGGGTGTAGCTAGGCGAGGAATTAATAATGTGTTCGCAAAATTAGAATTATCTCTGAAAAAACCGTTGATAGGTATTGGATGTGGAGCCCATATAATTCACAAAATAATAACAAGTGCTGCAGATGGCCTACCTTCAGATTACGAAAGCGTTATTGTAAAAATATATTCATTTTTTTATATTTATACGGTTCGAGTTGAAGCTCTAAAAGAGTTTGGCGCTGAAGCTGAAATAAAACATCACCAAATGCTCGGCTATAATAAAACCAGATGGCTTGTACTTATGCCTGCCTTGGAGAAAGTTTTAAAAATGTACCAGCTGTTGAAAGATTATTTTTTGAGCATTGCAAAATGTCCCAAATTATAAAAAAAAATTTTTTTTGAAGATCCTACATTATGGTTTCAATTTTTCCACGCTCAGTCAGCAAGTTTTCACCAAGCTGTATTGCAGGTTGAAGGTCAGACTTTGTCGGCAACAGAAGCTGCAAAAAAAAAAACTAATCATCTCAAAGACAATTTGGCTCAAAAACAGATGAATTAGTTTCTTCCATTTACTGCTCGTAGTTTAATTGTGCAACTAAAAGATAATGACACTAATATTGATGAAGAGTTTGTGAAACGTATGGGTACTGAATTTTATAAAACAAGCCGTGAATAACCGGAAGAGTGGACTAGCTTTCTTACTAAAGAAATGGAGATATTTGATTGTACCTGCATGGAAAGACATTCAAAAAGCACTGGATGTATTGACTGAAAAGGGATATATTGACTGTAATAAAGATACAGAAGTATTTGACGAATTTAC
Source organism: Nemotelus pantherinus (assembly GCA_963978885.1). Classification (NCBI taxonomy): domain Eukaryota; kingdom Metazoa; phylum Arthropoda; class Insecta; order Diptera; family Stratiomyidae; genus Nemotelus; species Nemotelus pantherinus. The sequence goes on along the minus strand of OZ022266.1, from coordinate 83,344,452 downwards.
ATTAATTTTAAGCTACGTCACTTCTCAAAAAAATAACCGAATGCGATAATTTTAAAGTTTCCACAGAAACTCGTTGGGTCGAAGTATTCACTTTCACAACAATAATCTTCAACATGAACATTTTTGTGTTCTAATGGACTATATTTTATGTCTACCTGGTACAAATGCTCCAGTAGAAAGAGTTTTTTCTCTAATGAATAAATTAAAATCTTATTTAAAATCATCTTCAACTTTATTAAAACAAATTTGTTCCTCTGAGAAATATAAATATAATTTTAAAAAATATGTTGCATATAATTTAATTATTAAATTTAATTAAATTATATGCAACCCGCCAATTCTCCCTCTGGTGGTGGGATTTCGCAACCATGGGCACAAGTATCCAAGTTTTACCGAAGTCTGCTAATAGTTCTGCGTAACTGCCGATGGTTGTGCAGTGCAGGCAATTGGCACTGCCGTACCAGTGCGTCCAACCATGCCCCTACAAAGATCTTTAAATAGCCCATAGAGCCCTCTAGAAAGCAAAAGCAGAACATTCGAGAATCCGAGACACATTTAGCATGACTATAAATACCACCACGAGAGGTACTAGCAATCACTCAGTAGATGGCGAAGACAGCGGAAAGGCTGTTACTTTGAAAAGCGATACAGCGATTCTAGTGTATCCGGGCGTGATTAATTAAAAGAGATAAAGTGCGAGTAATTATAGTGCGATAATTAAATTGTAACGCGAAATTATAATAGTGTGATCAGTAAAGTGTACGGAATTTAGTGTAATAAATATTTGTGTGAATAAAAGTGTAATTAGTGTTGATAAAGAAAAACTGTTTTATTTCACGAATGTGAAGAATATCGAACCCACGGAAGGTGTTTTAACGGTAAAACACAACAATATATATAGGAAAATTTCATGTATATAACATTACAATATGTAACATTACATTATGCAAACATATAAAAAAATACATACGTGATACGTTATCAGAAACACTAATATTTTTCAAAGAACCAATCATAATAATACATAAAATAAAATAATTAATAATGCATACATTATAAAAAAAAACACGTTCATATATTTCGAAAAAAAATATCACGCGTCTTGCTCGACTTTTCCCGTTCCAATCACTTCGAGCGAGACGAGTGCCTGCCGAGTCGCAATCGCACCGAGTCCGAGTCGAGCACAAGTCGACCTGTGTGCGGGTCTCGATTCATTTACATTGGAAATCGCAAGGAGTTCGAGTTCGAGTCGCAGTCGAGTCGATTGAATGTCGACCCGTGTGCGGACGCTCTAAAGTGTATGGAATGATAAGTGGGTGAACACCTTCCATTTTCCAGAAAAAAAACTTTGACCTTGAAATTGCGCCTTATAACAACAGCCCAGCAGTTCTTCACCACACACCCATATTCACCAGACGGCATGTTCTCCAAGGAACATTTTCAAATAAATAAAACTTTAGCGATCATGGAACGGCAGACAAGTTTGGTTGTGATAATACACAGGGAGCACTCTAGGGTCCCCTAAATAAATCATAAAAATTAAACTTGATCTTTTTTTTACTTTTGTAGCATTAACGCTATAAATTGGCGCCCAACTCGAGGCACGAACATAGCCATACGAAGGAGTCCACGATTGGCACCAGAGATGGCAGCCATACAGATGTCTAGAGACCAGCTGCAAGAGCTCATTAGCGCTCTTCACACCACCAGCACACTACCTTCCAATGGTAACTTTGCCCGTTGCTCAGCACGTTTTGACGGAGAAAGAAGCAGAGAAAAACTGGAAGAGTTCGTCAACGCAACAACGATCTACAAGCAGGTCGAAGGAATTAGTGACCAGCAGGCAATCCTGGGGATGCCTTTACTTCTCCAAGGAGTTGCAGCTACATAGTGGCAAGGGGTCAAAAGAGAAGCAAATACGTGGGAACAGGTTGTCACGCTTCTCCGAACAACCTTTGCACCTTCTAGGCCAGCATACCAGGTCTGCATGGAACTCTTCGAGAAGAAGCAGAGCGAAGACACTCCAACAGATCTATTTATCTGTGAGAAACGTGCCTTACTTTCCGAACTTCCCAAGGAGGCACACTCCAAAAAACAGCAGTTGGACCATTTTTTGGTCTACTCAACTTAAAGATCCGACAGCATATCCCCAGAGATGAAGTGAAGACTTTTGAGGGTCTTCTACGCAGCGCTCGATTCATAGAAGAAAATAACGCAGAGAGGAGGGCAGCGAGAGATCCGGAGTGAAAAACTAAAAAACAACGCATCAAGTGTGATTTTTGCAACAACTTCGGACACTCTATTACTGACTGTAGGAAGAAGAAGCAAACTCAACAGCAGCACCACGTGAAAACAGAAGACAGCAAAAGTCGATTTACCGGAGTAACTTGCTACGGATGTGGGCGACCAGGTGTTGTCCGTAGCCAATGTCCGTCCTGTAGCAAACCAAAAGAACCAGCAGCATTCAGTTTCTGCTCTATGGACCATAGCACCGCTCTTTATTTGTGCCATCGACCTGTTGTTAGAGTTATCGTCAACAACATTGATGGTATTGGTTTCGTGGATACAGCGGCAAGAATAAGCGTTGCCGGTTCACAGCTGTATCATCAGCTGAAACAGAGTGGCTGCAGCTTCCAGCTGTCCAAAAATTCGGTTTTTGGGACACATTCTGACAAATCACGGTATTGAGCCCGATCCAACCAAGATTTCTGCCATCCCTGATCGTCAAGAACCAAGGAATCTCAAGGAACTTATTACATTTCTCCAAACTTGTTCCTGGTATAGACGATTTATACCAAACTTTTCGGAGATAGCCAGACCACTATCAACACTAACGAAGAAGTTAACGACATGGGAGTGGTCAACCAGCCAAAAGGAAGCTTTCAACGAGCTCAAACGTCGCCTTACCATTTCTCCAATTTTAAAACAAGCCGATGAGACGAAGCCTTATACCCTTCGAACAGATGCTAGCGACTACGCCCTTGGAGCTGCTTTAATGCAAGGGGAGGGAAGCGATGAAAGACCTGTTGAATATGCAAGTCGTTTTTTGACCTCTGCCGAGCGGAAGTACACCACTACCGAGAAGGAGGCCCTTGCAGTCGTATGGGTCGTTACTAAATTCTGAGGATACATCGAGAGCAGCAGAGTGACCATCGCTACAGGCCATCAGCCTCTACGATGGTTGATGTCAATAATGTCACCGACCGGCAGATTAGCCCGGTGGGCTCTATCCCTACAACCGTACGATCTCGAGATACAATACCAGCCAGGTAAGATCAATGTCGCTGCAGATACACTTTCACGGCCGCCTGAAGATATTATTAACACCACGGAAGCAGCAAGCATAACTATCGACATGCCACACCGAACAGCTAAAGATATCCGTGACGAACAATTAAGGGACCCTGATGTAAAAAAAATTATCGAATGCTTTGATAACGAAGCACCAAATGAAGACTTCATCCGATGGACTCACAAAAGGTTCCTAATGAGCAACGGAGTACTGTACAAGTATTCCCAGGAGAACGACGCTGAAGACGCCCAGCTGGTGGTACCATCTCACGAGAGGACCAAAATCTTGGAAGCTTTTCACGATGCTCCCACAGCCGGTCACAATGGAGTGGAACGTACCCTCCACCGCATTATCAGCAAGTACTATTAGCCTGGAATTTGAGGCGCTGGCAAAGTGTATAGAATGATAAGTGGGTGAACTCCTTCCATTTTCCAGAAAAAAAACTTTGACCTTGAAATTGCGCCTCCATTTACGCAATGCATTATCTGTCAAAGCAACATGAGAGTGGGCTATTATTTTTTTGCGAGAGTGAGTCGTATGTGAGCAACAAAAAATCTATCCTGAGTATGTAGTTGTCGAATCTTATCTTGCATCTCTTTCTGTTCCATGCGATTTCTTCCAATTTTCCAGGCTGATCAGCAATACAATCTCAGGTCAGTTCATTGGAATTTTGGACCGTATACATATACGGAGTCCGCACGCTGGTTAGGAACTAACTTCTTACGCTGTGGCACTGGGTAGGATTTTTCGTTGCACTCTCGCAAAAAATACGAGCCACTCTCAGGCTGCTTTGACAGATAATGCATTGCGTAAATAGAGGCGCAATTTCAAGGTCAAAGTGATTTTTTGGGAAAATGGAAGGAGTTGGCACGCTGGTTAGGAACCAAGTTCTTAGGCTGTGGTTTGGGTTTGGTGCTAGCAAAGAGCTACCAGCACCATGCATTATTATTTCCCTTAACAACATTTGCTGCCATTAAATATTCATATCGTAAACATCTACAATGAAATTAAGTAACCATTGTGTATGTTGTTTTGTTTATTCTTTATGTAGTTTATATTTTCTTATTGAGCTATTTTTGTAATTTCTTGCTGAGTGCTGTTTTATAGTTATTTTTACTACTTGCTTCCTTAATATTTTCATATATTTCCAAATTGGAACAGAGCAAACTTAAAAAATTTGGACTTCTTGACATAAGCCCATTGATTTATTTACGTATTTTATTTACTTTAACTGATTTTATTGTATGCATTTCTTTTATAACGCTATTTTGATATGGTCCCTGAGTGTAACGATCGACCACGCTTAAGACCGTTTTGCCTATATCTGTTAACGACGATTTTATTGACAACGATAATTTTTGTGGCGCTACGATCACATACCCGCGTTGCTGATAAAGTGGAGGAGCTGGACACGGATGTTAAACGGATATTTGTAATCATTCATTTCTTATTTTGCTATAAGATATTGCAACAAGTGGCTGCATTCACTTCCGCCGTCCCTCTTCTAGAAAGAAGTTGTTTTACTTACCCGGGAAATATTCCAGACGGACAGCAGTAAGCAAGCAAGAGATAAACCAGTTAGCGGTTCGCAGCCGTCTAGTGCTCTGGATAGCGTGGAGATTATTGTGAAAAAGCATTTGGATGCTCTGAAAATGGAGTGGGTGCAAACGAAGCAGAATGTTGAAGCGACTTTGTGTCAATTCGAGAAACGCATGAGCTCTGCTCAGATCGACGGTGAAACTACCAGGACGGACTACGCACTCGAATCGTTAGGTGACACTAAATCTTTCATGAACATTATTTAATTTTTCGTTATTCTAATTTATTTCGTATGGTTGCAGGGGGACAAATTGCACACGTCGAAGACACACCTTATGTAAAGAGCAATTTTCTATTTATGTTAATTGGCTTAGCGCCTGTTCAAAATGAGCCGAGGAATGTTATTCGCCCGTCAATGTCCCCGGGAGACTGCTACGCCTTTCGTGGAACAAAGAGCATTATAACTGTTAAGCTTATGGCTAAGGTAGGATGGCAGTCAAAATTTTCTTTTAATAAAAATTAAAATTTTAGGTATTTGTGGACTCAGTGACTGTACAGCACATTCCAGAAAACCTATCCCCAAGCGGTCACATCAAAAGTGCACCAAAAGATTTTTCAGTCTATGTAAAATACCGTTTAAATTAATGGTAGCAAATCGAGTTGATCTAATCTGTTTTATGTCAGGGCTTAAGAACGAGATACGATTCGAAACCTTTTTGTTTCGGCTTCTATGCGTATGAAGCTGCTGTTCGGAAACCGGTGCAAGTGTTCATGTTTACGCAGTTAGCAAATGAAAGTTTTCGTTTTGTCCAGTTTCGTTTCAGTACGAATCACGGCCATGCAAATTTTACGTGCGTCTATAGGCAAGTAAAAAGCTTCGACTATTTTAATTTGAATATGATTTAATCCTAATTTGGACAGGTTGAGTGTCCATGGGAAAATGGATACCAACAAAACGGATGCTGCATGTGGTCGATAGCTTATTTATTTATTTATTTTTCGTTTGTGATTTTATGATTTTGAAGATAGCTTTATTTGTGTGTACGTATTTTAACGAAATTATTAAAGAATTAATGTAAACAAATTGTGCGTCGTTTCGTAAGATGTCTTTTTAATATCTAAAGGCTGGTATGGACTTAATCGTGAATACAAATTTTAACAGGTCTCCGTTATCTAGTCTGTCTTTGTAGAAATAAAATATTTCTAACAGCTGCCTCCGGCAAAGCATATGCTAGTTTTCCCACCATTGTGCTATTGATTCTAAAAGATATTGTGAATACACGCAGCGTGCAGATGTCAGATTTTTTTTATCATTACTACTCAGCTGTCGTTCTTGAAGTCACTTTCCTTGTTTATGACCGCATCTCATTCGACCGAATTTGATTGTAATTTCACGCAGTAGCGATAAGCACTCGTTGAAAATTGTTCACGGATAAAAACGGCTAAGCATTCACCAATTTGACGCAAGTATTCAAAGTGTGAGGTCGATGAATACGACGACATTGTCGAGTGTATTTGTTGAAGTGTCATAGATGTACGTAATCTAGACTGGTTCCGCCCGGAGTTTTTATTAATTTTTGCGGAAGCAGTGATGATAGTTCGCGTGTAAGGATTGTCTATGATGTTCTCCATGAAATTCAGACAAACCTTTCGGTTCGGTTGATGTGTGATGGGCGATTTTTGTGAGACATTGCTCACGGTGCAGGGATTAATGTCGACAATCGTACGCCTGAAAAACGTAAATAACAACAGCCAGGACGGAAGCTGTTGTGAATTAAGCGGCTGTCACGCAATGAAACCTGGCGACGCTGATAATGGGCAAAGTAAATTGGAGCAAGACTATGAGGACATTCAGGTAAGCTCCGTTTGTAAATTACTCTGATTATGCATCTAATTGTAAATCCGTTCTGTAGAAGGGGCTGAATGAAAACGGCCCAACAGATGCAGTGAACGTGAACATGGCGACCGGGGAATACAACGAACAAGATCTGTCTGCCGCCCTTTCGGACGAATGTAGTTCAAGTAATTCGACAGGGAACCTGTCTTTAAGCAACGAAGAATATGATGATTACGACGACGATGATGAAGTTATATTTCCGGCGAACCAGCAGTACCCTGAAGACGATATATCAGAGCAATCAGATGATTGTGTGTATGCATATCGTGGGGCGGATTTCGATGTGATCGAACACCGCAACAATAACAATGTTGACGATGAGACTGATTTTCTAGAAATGGACTTTGAACCGGATCCTGCATCCGAAATCGATAACACCGCGAATGACTCTCATATTGGTCGCTCCAATTTCTCCACAGATGGTTTGGCTGATGATAGCCTTTTGCCGATTCAAATGTTGGACGAACAGTCGAACGCGCAAAATGTCCGTCATATTTCCAGTTGCAATTCAAATCATCTGCAAGCTGCGACATCGGCAGGACTCTGGTGTGCACCCCATTCAAATCAAAATAACATATCAGCGGAAATGGGTGGCGAGGAGTCTGCATCAAAATTCAAATTTACTGGGGCGAAACCGAAGAAACAGCTGGTGGAAAAACTAGGCCCGCCCAAGGTTAGTTCCCCGCGGAAGCAACTGCCGATAGAAACCAAAGCATTGGACATCGTGACAAAATGTTCTCCTTACACGAATGGTGTCACTGTTCCGATTGAGCATGACGATTCATGCATCGACTGTTTGGAAAATGAATTTTTGTCAACAACAATCGGAAGAAAACTAGAAACGTCTTTCTGCCGGAAGTGTCGACGAAGAACACCGAGGAATGGCCTGGAAAATCGATCTGTTGGCATCGATGGAGATTTTTCGTTTGATGGGACGAGACTGTCCCAGAAGATGGATGGATTAGATATGAGCGATTCATTGGTAGAGAAAGTGACTTCTAACCATAATGTTGATAACGTAAGCTTATAAATTTACAACGTTTGATTACAATCCTGAAATTTATTATCGATTTCAGCTTCTACTTAAAAGGACTGGAAAAGAAAGCGTTACATTTTCGAGTGTGAATGTCGACGAAAAAATAGTCATTCAAGCACTTGTAAGTATGCGTAATTTTTACTACAGCATTGAAATTATAGAAGTGATTACTACCTGACCACCTACCGGATGGAAAACATATTTAGGATTTATTTCAAAAATCGTCAAACATATCAACATTGTTTTATATTTTCGTCAACAGGACCATATAAACGTAAGTTTTGATAAGGATATGATTAAGGAACATTTCGAGAATTTGAACACTTTCCGACCACATTTCGATGATGTGACGGAACTGATCCTATATACTTCAAAGAAGAACTGTGATTATAAGCAAGTAATTAAGCTCATCAAGTTAGCGTGTAAAGATGAAGTGGATATAAAGTTTACAAAGGTATGTGCATTTTAGACTGTATCCTGTACGTAAAAAACTTTTTACATTAACATAGAACAATATAGAATAGAATGATAGATAACATAGAATATAGTTTAGGGATTTTTTTGAATAATACTTTTTCCAATAGAGAAAAGTATTGAATCACCTTTTTAGCGTACCTCTCCTAATATACGTTTGCAAAATTATTCACGCTAAATACGCAGGTGATAAAAACTACAAATATGATTTCTTTATTTAAATGATATGCTGCTCGAATACAACTTAGTCTAATACAGTCTATCAAGGCTCTTCAAATCACGAGCTCTCATTCAAACCTCAAAGCTAGTGTTGTACTTGACCATGGTCTAATGGTATGGATCCGAGACTTGGTTGCTCAGCAAAAGGCACTTTGACCTCTTAGCCTCGTTCGAGAGGAAACTTGTAGAGAATCGTTGGCCCCATATGTAAAGAAGAGCAATGCCAAAGGCACTACAACCACGAGTTGTACACCATCTACCTAAAAGCAGATATAATTACAAAGAAAAAGCCCAGGAGACTCCAGTGGACTGAGTATGTTGCTTGTATGAGCGAAGAGAAATCTTCTCGGAAAACCCTTTGCGGTACACTTTAAGGTAAAAGCCAGCTGATGACGCCTTGTTTACGCTGGAGCGATAGCGTTAACCAGGACCCTCCAGGCTTGAGGGTGCCTAATTGGCTAACATCGGGTCGCGATCGGGATCGTTGAAAGAATTGATTGACGGAAGCCAGGACCAAATGCTGTTGTAGCGCTGATGATGATGAAATTATTTATCGGCGCGTGATTGGCCAGAGCTGATTCCAAAAAACAGGAGGACGCTAAGCAGCTTAAGGAAATAAAACAGTGCTTCCCACTGCGTATGCGCAGAAAACATCAGTTGTTCTCTACTTGCTAACTGCTTACGTTCTCTGTGAGCCTGATCTCGACAAATGTTTTTCGCTTCAATCCTCGACATCGTGTCTTCATAGGCCGCTCATCCTCGAAAGTCCTAGCCACAATCGAAGGCATATCAGCTAGCTGTGGACAATGTCACATGTTCGTGGTTTTGGCAGTTAAAACACTAGATTTTCTTTGTTCTTGAGTTTTCCATTTCCGTATTCTGGTGGAAGATTAGCGGTCGTCCAAATACAGCAGCTGCTTCTTGCTATGCAGAATCCTAAATAGGGCATATAATTTTCTGTAGACGACCATTTTCTAAGTTTCCGGTCCGCGCGGATGAGTAAATGTCATAAGGGCCTAATCTTTAAGTGCAGGTTTATTTATTTATTTGCCAATCGAGGCATCATGCAATATACATAATGCAAGAAATAAAATAAAATAAAAAAAGTATTTTAAGTTTATTTATTTGTATTTAGGCGAATTAGGATGGGAAATAAATAGGTTAATAAGTTAATAGGGCCTTTGTCAAGTTATTTTTATAGTGATGACTTACACTGTTGAATGTTCTACAACATCTATTGATGGCTTCATTATACCCATAGACTGTAAGGTGCTCGTATTCTTTAAGGAGGGTTGTATGCCTAGTCCGTCTTAGTTGATTGTTGAATGTAATTTTGTTAGAGAGAGCTGCTATACTAACTGTTCCATTAATGATGTCAAATGCTAGGCATGCGTTAATTAAGGTTCTTCTTGATGAAATAGTCATTAGGTTTAAAATACCAAGAGGGAAGATTACTAAAGTCGCATGGATTATAGAGGTGCCTTAAGGCGAAAAGTGAAAATTGTTTTTAACCGATTCGAGCCTGTCGCTGTGTAGATGAAAAGCTGGGCTTCAGACTATTCAGGCGTATTCCAGTAGAGGCCGCACTAGTGATGTATATAGATACTTAGTAGCCCAAATGTTTTTGAACTCTTTAGCGCGCCTTTTAATGAAACCTAATTGTTCGCTCGCCTTCGACAAGACTTTGTCGAACTGCAAGTTAAAGCACATTTTGGTACCTAAGGTTACACTGAAGTCTATGATATGTTCTACCCTAATAAGTTCATTGTTATTGAGATAGTATGAGTTGGCTATGACTTTATTTTTTTCGGGGGAAACTTATCACCCGACACTTGTCGACGTTGAGATTTAGTTTATTCAGGTGGCTCCACTGTTCGAGAGATACAAGTTTTTATTGGAGAAAATCAATTTCGGACTGCGTTTTGATAGTTTGGTACAATTTCAAGTCATCAGTGTAGAAGAGGTGTGGGGTATCAAATAAAATCCTAGATAGATCCAAAATGAAAATATTAAAAGGAAGAGGGCGCAAATGACTGTCTTATGGAAACCCCGACAGCGCAAACACTGTTTTTGAAAACTTTCCTTGGAATTTGACAATCCGAGCTCTGTCACAAAGATAGGATTTAAGCCAGCTGAGTAGGCAGCCAGATATACCGAAATCAAGTAATTTGTGTGTAAAAATTTGATGATCAACTATGTTGAAGGCCTTGCTGAAATCAGTAAAAATCGCGTCAACCTACCCAGCAAACTAAATGCATCGTAATTAATTCATAAAAGAGTCATATTTTACGAATGTTTTTGTCGTTAACGAGCTCGCAAATGAATCGAAAACAATTCATTGGTCCTACTAAAATGGCCATCCGAGAAGAATCATTTTTAACGGTTCGTAAATGAGTTAGAAAAAATGTGGTTTTAGCGAGTATATATCACCTATATACTCGTTAAAAGTAATACTTTTATGAATTATTAGCGGTAGTCTTAACGATTTCAAATATATTAGCTTTTACGAATTGAAAATGAGTTAAAATTATTTACTCATAGTAGAGTAAATTTGGAAGACTGGAATAATAAAGCAATATAGGCTGCTAAAGACAAACTTAAAATATCGTTATATAAGAACACTGTTCAGCACAGACGAATTCACAGCACAGTCGAATTAAACTGAAATTTTGTTTGGGATACCGCGACCAGCAAACTAGGGGAAAAATCTATGTAAAATCTGCTACTGAGCCGCATAGGCCATAGGGCACATACACATGGCTTGCATTATTTATTGCGTAAGCAAAATAATTGCTGCGTATCGTTTTACGAACAGGCTCGGTTTTGTTATGAGGGATATGTCTGTTGATTGTCGAGAAACTATCGTTTTTAGTGAACGCTCACTAAATTGTTTGCTGGGTAGTTTCCCTTTTCCATCCCACAGATGACGTTAGAAAGCAGGATCATGAGATTCTCGGTAGCTGACAAGCCTTTTCGAAACCCATGTTGTTGTTCGTTGAGAAGAGGGTTAATTTTAGAAGAGATTTTCTGTAGAAGAGTAGATATAGAGTTCCCTCTGAACATAGAAGCGGGATAGCCAGTCGTTTTTCGTTTCATATTAACGAAATTGAAAAACTTTCTCGGGTCAATAACAATTTTGTACCCATTAATGTCGCGTAAAGCTCATATGCTTCCCGAGATTCTTTGGATAAAAGATCGTAACTTTCCTTTAGCCCTACGCTGATATTGCGATCATTTGTAATTGCTTCATAAAGTTTGTTTCGTCGGTTCTTTAATTGTCTTAAATTATTGTCTAGCCATTGCTCAGAACGTTTATTGCGTTTTTTTTATCTTTGGTACATACGTGTTAATGGCTTGAAAGATTTTTTCGTAGAAAAAAGAAATAATTTCATCCAAATCTAACGCTGAAATGGACCTTGACCACTCTATGATATCCAGATAATTTTTAATGCTTACGTAGTCAGCATTATGAAAATCAAAGACAATTTCATTATTTAATGATTGGTTAAAAGCAATGTTGATAGTGGAAAGTTGAACGGTATTAGCGGAGTGATGAAGAGTATTGGAGAAAAAAACCTTGTCATAAAAATTGGTAAATATTAACTCTAACCACTTACCATTTTGGTTAGAATTCTATATAACCTGCTGTAAATCACTGCCATAGAACGAACTGATAGGTTGAAATCAATGGCGTCAAGAAGGTTGATCGGGAGGAGTTGATTATCATTTTCATCGATAGTAAATCTGATGTTTGGACGGTTGAAGTCCCCGAATATGATTATTTTGTCTTCCTCCTTCATAGAAGCAATAATGGAGGATATGATGTCATTTATATTATTGTAAGTAATTTCTTTAGAGTGGGGTGGCACATAAAAAAATCCAATGTACATATAATGGCTGTTAAATAGAATAATTTTTGGTTGGCTTTCTCGTTAGGAGTAGAATTTATTTTGATTTTCACGTGACTTCTGTAAAAGTGAAATAGATTTGGAGCTGACATGTGAATGATAGGTTTTAAGATCACTTTCGACTTGCTCTGGAGTCATTCCCACTTCAACATGAAAGCGAGTGAAGAATATGCGAAGAGAGTCAGTCAACTTTAGTGGGAAGACATTTTTGATGGATCATTAATTAGAGGTGCGTCTTCGTTTTACGCTCAAAACAGGTAGAATTGTTCGCATTATGCATGTATGCAAGATAAAGGCGGACTATATAATATATCTTATGGTCTTTAAATCGTGATAACAAGTATCTGTTATCCGTATCATCATTACAATTCATTGTTAGTACAAGTGCATCGATAAATGTTGTAGGAGAATGTTGGTATATGAATCGATCAGATTTCAGTGTTATTTGGTCCTCGCCGCGTAGGAAGTTAGGATATTTTGCGACTGTGTCAGATTCACATAGTTGCTTTGGGGGTTTTAGAACATCATAGCTATTGGTATCTTTGTTCGAAGAAAGAGTAGATGTAAGTTTATGAAGCGTAAGTATTTTATTGGTGGTAGTAGTTGTGAGTGATGTAGGTGTAAGTGGATTAGTGGACTTTGGTATGGTGTTATTTGTAGAAGATGATAAAGTTTCTCGGTAGAGAGGAGGTGAATTTCGAGAAACTGTATCAAGCGAATCGCCTAAATACTTGTTAGGTTTCTGTTGAGAATACATCGATAGGTTGGTTGCACCGTGTCTGGGTTTGACGGTGATGCGTTTATTGGATTTATTGTTCCTCCACTGACTGAATGTGATTCCGCGCCAAGTATAGGTATCTCCAATCCGCTTATGGTTAGAAAATAGCCACCCGTATTTGGCTGAAATAGTTAATTTGAAACTAGTGTGGGATTTGTCTTTGTGCCCCCGCCGACGGGTGCGTATAGTTTCACATCTACAATCCACGATGCATAACTCATACTTCAGTACTTTGTATGACGAGGTGTCGTCAGCGATCTCAAGAGCTCCTTTCACAGAGAATGTTTTGTTGCGAAGTTTGTCAATAGCAGTCGTGCTTTCTGCCTGTTTACACATTGTGTTGTTGGATAGCTTGATCGTCCTAATTCTAGCATCCCATTCTTCACGAGACCAAGATGTGCCAAGTTTTAATATCGGGCGACTCGAAGATTTGTCTGCAGCTTTTGAAATTATTTTGTTGGACATTGGTCCCAGCTGATTCATTGGAGATGCTGAATTTTCCACCATAATTGGTACTTTGGGTATTGCTGTTATGTCATCAGAAACTTCTCCTATTTAGCGCGTGTGTAAATCTTCATGTTCAGCAAATTTATGCAGACCGCGTATAAAGAAGGATTTTATTTTTTCTGATGCTATAGTGTACCGATCAGCAAATTTTAGAAAATTTAGCTTTTCCTTAAATAAAGCAGAAGAAATTCAATTGTTTTTATTTTGCAATAACATATATTTATTGATACATGGTTGCTTTGACAATAAAAAAATAAATGTTGATTGAATTTTAATATTTTGTGTTTCCTCCCTTGGCCTGTATTGCTGCTTGTATTCTACTAGGAATGCTTTCTACACATTTGTTTATAATTTGTCGCATTCCATCGTCGTTTTTCCACACTTCATTGACATTTTTGTTCAATGCAGCGATTGTGTTGTTTCTCCGGCTATACACCTTTGATTTTAAATAGGCCCAGCAATTCTCAATGGGATTGAAATCAGGTAAATTGCCAGGCCAAGGTAAAGCCCCCAATTCTAGAGAACTTCAAAAATCCATGATAGCTCTCGATGTATGGCATGGAGCACCGTCTTGCATGAAGATGTATTCCTCCTTGGGATGTGCTAAGGTATCCAAATATGGCAGAAGAACATCCCTCATCACTTCTTTATACTGATTAGAGCACATTGTTCTCCCAACGTAATAGATTGCGCCCGGACCTTCAGCTGTAATGCAGCTCCAAATCATCACTGAGGGCGGATGTTTAACTGTCCGAACCACAAACTCTTCTGAGTATCTCTCGTGGGGCCTCCTTCGAACGAATTTTTTATTCTCCTTAACCATTTCCAACCTGCATTCGTCACTAAAGATAACCTAGGAGAAAATTTAAGAAAATTTAAAATTTATATTTAAATTTAGAAAATTTAACTGATTCGTGAGGCTGTCTCTTCTTATGACTTATGAAATGAGATATGCTAGACAAAGAAGTTTACCTTATTCCAGTATTCACTCCCGTAGCTGTTGTGCATTTTCGCCGAATATAGTCTTCGTTTGCGCATAACTTTGGTTAATTTTTGTTTTTTTGCGGGCCGCCTACATGAAAGGTCGTTTTCCTTGAATCGCCGTTCCAAAGTTCTCAGCAATATTCTGACGCCAGCTTCGTTCAGATCCCTCAAAATAGCCCTAGCTGGTGCGTTGCGCTCCAGCAGAGTATTCTGCATGATTCTTCTATCCGTTCTCGGTGTTGTTCTTCTATGTCCGCGGCAATTTCCTCGTTTGATCCCAGAGACCGTTGTTGAATCGGTTGAGCTACGCACAGTTTTGGCAATGTTGACCACGGAGGATTTCGAAATTCCTACAATTTCGGCAATTTCGGCATAGCTTGACTTCTTTTCATTCAACTTGCGCTTTTTTTCTGACGAAATATCAGCCTTTTTACCCATATTGTGTAAATTATACCACTGACTTAGTAATAATAGTAACTTCACTTCACTTCTCAGTTTTCCTAAACTTCCAATGTCATTTACTTGAATTTTACTCACTCACAGATTTCTACTTGTTTTTTTTCACTTTGAATATTTATAACTTTGATAACTGTCTCGAATACGCTTTAAACTTAAAATGATAAGGAATGCACTTTTGCAATTATTTATAATTGCTGTTTTGTTTGAGCATCTGGGAATTTTGGATTACCCATTTTATAGCTTACAGGTATAGGGAATATCCAGCAGATACATAACTACCCCTTTATCGAGAAAAAAATAGCAAAAATGACACTCAGTGCTCATAAAATTATCAAAATTCTTCAGAAATGCAATCGGTCATAATTCAATGGCGGGGTACTGGATGTTGCTGCCAATTGCCACTGCCGTTTAGACTTCTCTACAGTTTTCTAGAGATTATCAAAGTTAGAAGGATTTCTTCTTGGAAAAGGCTTTAACGTTGAGCGAAATTGCTTGTGCTTTCAAGAATTTTCAAATCAATATTTAGCTCAATATTAAGTTTTTTACTATTATATTACTAAATTAATGTTTTGAACGTACTCAGTGTACCATTGAATTTATTTTCATGCAATTCAAAATAACTATTAAATGTTTCTCCTCCCTGTTAGCAGTCCAGCAGAGTATTCTGCAATTTTTGTGTTTATCCTTGCTGTAAATAAGTTTGTAATTATTAAACCTGAGAATGCTTTTTATTAATCATATACAGAATTGTATAGCTAGCGCCATATTTTTAAATAGATTCAGCACAACTATCATTCTTTCACATTCACTAAAAACACTGGACTTGTTAATTTAATGTTATTATAGATTAAAATATTAAACAATTTTTTTTTGCACATTTTCATTCACAATTACTCCAACAGGATGAAAATGTTTCCAAAGAAACCGAAATCGTTCAAGTACGAAGTACTGAAATTATAGAAATATGGGCAATACAACAACAGAATTTAGAGCGATTGAAGTGTTTGAACAAGAAATTTATTCAAATGAACGTCTTAGGTAAATAAATAAATGCCTATTTTTATTCACAGAATATAATTTCACATTAATTTTCTTTTCCATTGCAGGCAAAGTCATAAATGTTATTCGCCATGCACAACAGCAACAGCGAAACACAAAATCCCTTGAGGAGTTTATTGTAGTTCCCCAGTATTATAAGACCGGGTATATTTGTATAACAAAAAAGTAGTAATAAAATTGCAATTTTATATAAGATAATTTATGATGCTGAAAAAGAGAAGTCTATCATTTTTAAGATGATTTGAATGAACATTAGTATGCGAAGTGTGTTTTTTAGGAAGCCTTGAGTACAATAACGATCAAGCGGGATCCGTTGTTAACCAAAAATTTATGTCGCTTGAAGTTTCCTATAATTGAGTGATTTTGTTGCGTATTGCCTTGTTTAGGGGTTTTAAGCTCGATTAAATGAAGCTATAAATACAAGCACTTACATATTAATAAAATCGAAATAAAGGTTGCTTGAAATGAGCTTTTGTTTTTATTTTTTTCGAATGTTTGAAAAAAGGCCGATTTTCCGGAGCAATCATTCAATTTATTTCATTGACCCACTCCAGACGCCTTTAATAATACTAGAATCCGTTGAGTGTGTAATAATGCTCTGTTGAGGTGGACTAAAATGCCTTTACCACCATATCCAGGTGACTCTGCTCTAGGAGCACTCAATTTTTTTGCTTCTCTGATTGTACGTCATCATATTTGACCACCTCTCTACTTGGATTTCTACTTGGATTTTCAGTGAGACTCGTGGGAAAACTTTTGCTATAGATGAAAGCAACATTTTTGCTGCACTACACTGGAGAGCTCTCTGCCGGCTAGTACAGATGTCAAACCTGACCACGAAGGAGTGTGAAAGAAATGCAAGGTATACAGAAAAGCCAAAATCGGCGTTTCTAAGCAAAAGCTGCCTAAAAATGCAATAATTAGTGAAAGACTAAAAGAACTCCACGTGGTAGTTCTTCAAACAAGTCGCCTGCTCTAATCAAATATCTATGGAGTGGTTCACACGGGTCGTTCCGCTATCGGGTACTGGTAATCGGTTCAAATTGGCCATTTCGGGCCCGGGTATTGCTAATCCTAGTTGTGCCAGTTGTTGGATTCTTGGTTCCTGCAAGAGTGCGGGTGACATGTCTGGTATGCTTGGTTATCTGAAACTGGGCATTGATGTGAAGTACTGGATCTTCCAGTACATTAGTTGCAGAAAAAACCTCACTACTGATAAGGATGGTTTCAACCTGGTGATATCATTTGATCAGGGAAGCTTCTCGGAGCTTGGAGAACGATAGTGTATGATATTGAGTTACTTTTTGTGTGCGGTTAAATTCCACTAAATCAAGAAAACGTAGAGCATCTGCTTTTGTGATTGTCCTTGGACATGTCCCAAGAGCAAAACGCATAGACGAATTGCGCCACAGATGTACCGAATTCATCTGCACACAATTTTTTAAAGGCGGGTAGCGGATATCAATAAAGCGTAAGAATTTTATGTGGCCAGGCACTCGAAGTTATTCCTCTCAGAGCCTAAGAATACACCTGCAAGATTCCTTCTCCACAAAAGTAGGGGAAATTGCAGAGTTACAAAGGGCATATTCACTGAACATAACCGCCTAGAATCACAAACGTGCTGCATATGGTGACGTTTGCCTATCCTGCCTAGAAGAAACGGTCAATGACAGACACGGCGTTTCCAGCGAAGCGCTTTCCGAGAAGAAAACCGAGCCGGTTTAGCCTTGCATTCATTTAGCATTGTTATGGCACACACCGCGGTGCGGACCGCCTCTCGGTTTGGGAACCGAGTCAGTAGACGAGAAAAATGACCCACCGACTCGGTTCTTCGAGTGTCTTTCGATTTGCTCATAGCTGCGAAATTCGATCGAACTGAAATTTTCAGGATACATTGATCAATGCATGGGATATGGGAATGAAAATCTCATAAGAAAATTGATTTTTGAAAAATGGCTGTGATACAGTATTGGAAAATGAAAGAGTTGCGTGCACTTAGTTTCTAAAAGTAGGCAATTCCAGTTTTCAAAGAAAATTAATATTAGAATCACTTTGCCAAAAATTCATATATATATATATATATATATATATATATATATATATATATATATATATATATATATATATATATATATATATATAATTATATATATAAATATATATATATATATATATATATATATATATATATATATATATATATACATATATATATATATATATATATATATACATATACATATATATATATATACATATATATATATATGTACATATATATATATATATATACATATATATATATATATATATATATATATATATATATATATATATATCCATATATATATATATATATATATATATATATATATATATATATATATATACATATACATATACATATATATATATACATATATATATATATATATATATATATATATATATATATATATATATATATATATATATATATATATATATATATACATATACATATACATATATATATATACATATATATATATATATATATATATATATATATATATATATATATATATATATATATATATATATATATATGTATATATATATTTACATATACATATATATGTATGTATATATATATATATATATATATATATATATATATATATATATATATATATATATATATATATATATATATATATGTATATATATATATATATATATATATATATATATATATATATATATATATATATATATATATATATATATATATGCATATATATATATATATATATATATATATATATATATATATATATATATATATGTATATATATATATATATATATATATATATATATATATATATATATATATATATATATATATATATATATATATATATATATATATATATATATATATATATATACAGGTATATATATATATATGTATATATATGTATATATATAATAGACATATATACCGTAGAAACACGTTATAGGCAACTAATTAATGTCAGCCTAGCTGCCGATATCGAGGCTTTGCCTATGTCATGTATAGAAAATTGTGGAAATATGCTTGGTTTTTGTAGCAATTAAGAGACGCATATAACGCATATATAAGTAACTAATTTAAAAAATATGTTATTTGAGAAGAGTATAAAACATTGCTAAGAAATCTAGATATTTATTGCTGTATAGAGCTATTTTTTTGAAAAATTTGAAGTTATATTAGCTTGGCTCAATTTGTTTCTCTCATTTTCCTTAATTGCATTATGCTTAATTGAATACAACATAAAAATTTCACTTAGTGGATAAGAATTTTCTTCAAACCTGCTAATCACAAGTTCAACGCTGTTTAAAAATTGATTGAAGGTTCTCTGAAGGATTGAAGGTTATATCGACATCGACTGCATATCGACAGATATACTATTGTGAGTGTCGATAATATCGACAGTTTAGTCGATTGCAATTTGTTTCGCGACGTTACATCGACAGGTAGTTGGATATATGCAAAATGTAAGTTATTTTTTTTGGAATATTCAGTCGCTTATAAAATAATTATTAAAGGGTGAAAATAACAAACGCCGAACAATTTGAACGCTTGGTATCTCTACTTAAGAATAACGAAGAGCTCGCAAGAAGATTCGTTAAAGCTTGTGGGTAAAAAGGTGAAGTGAAGGATAGATGGAATAGTTTTACAGAAGAGCTAAATAGCATGGGTCTACCAGTAAGATATATAAGTGGCTGGCAGAAGGTTTGTTATTAAGATATCAAAATTCTTAAATTCGTATGGTAGTGGACTGGACAAAACTGGTGGTGGACCGAACAAACAGGTTTATTTTTCTCGTTTTGAAGAGTGTGTGGTTAATTTACTGAATTTAAATGTTGCGCTTAATCCCACCGGCTGTGTATTCGGAATACCGCGCGATACGAGTGTGGAGCCTGCATCGTCGATTTTACCTTGTTCCACAAGTAATCAGGCAACCTCAGTTGTAAGCGCTGTACCACCAGCTGCCATAGATGCAACTTCTTCAATTGAAAGAACACCTCGAGAAAGTAGATCTTCCAACGCCGACCAACAGAAAAGTAGACTCCGACTACTCGAAAAGCAAACTGAGCCACAGGAAAACATAAATAAATATGTCGCAGAAACTCTGCATTTAATCAAAACAAAATTACCTCAAAAAATACAAGTTAAAATTGCGAGGAAAGTTCTTACAAATAAAGCGAAAAACGCTGCAAATTTATGAAGAAGATGCGAGAGATAAAAAAATACATCGTGCGCAAGAATTGAAATTAAAAAAAGAAATGTATGAGCTGTAGCTACAACATTTTAAATTATCCACAGATTTGTTACTAAATACATGAAAACGTTATTTATTCTTTAGTAAAAATTAAAATGTTTTCTTAGCGTTTAGTAAAAATTCAAATGTTTATTTACTGTTTATTGAAAAAATAAAAATTAGCTGTTACTATTTTTTGCATTGCTATACTAAGTTCTACCGCAAAGATTGCATTATTCGTCGTCAAAAAATAAATCAAAACAATTCATTTCACAAACTTTCCAAAAAAATAACAGATTGGTTATAAAAAAAGATTCACTTGACAGTTGGCGGATGCTAAAGTTGTTCAAATTGGCAATTTCGTTCACAATAGCACTCAATTCAAGCTTTTTCCTCGATTTCGATATGGCAGTACTTATAAGTCGTTTCGATCGACTCTCGCAATACCAAAACGCCATCGACTCGACAGCTTCGTCGAATATTGACAAGCAATCGACTCGACACTCACAATACGGGTGATTATCTTTCTCATCCCAAGCTTCATCATCCACTTTTATTAGTTTTTTGAAACATTTTTTTATATGGTTGGTTCGCAAATCACTCCACGCTTTGGATAAGAAGTAGATTGCGTACTTCAGCGTTACCTTCTTTAAATCATTTTCGGTAGTTTCACTGCTAATCAAATGAGTCAGTAAATATTCTTTGTAGGATTTTTTAGTTAAACGAATGGCGTTTTGATCCATTGGCTGAAGTAAACGAGTACAATTTGGTGGAAAACACATTACTGATATGAGACCATCGTCGCAGCTTATTGTTTTTGGATGGCTAGGAGCCTTGTCGATTAATAGTACTGCATGTGTTGGAAGATTTTTCGATCGAAGATAATTCCGAACTTCCGGAACAAACACTTCATGAAACCATTGCACGAATATAACAGACGTCACCCATGCTGACTTATTGCTTTTCTAATCAAGCGACATCTTAGGATACGGACAAGACGAAGCGAAGAGAGCGTCGAGCAACGAAATCGGTCTGAATCGATCTCGTCGCTACTATCACATTTATGCTTTGGTCGCTGCTTTGACTATGGAAATATATGAATCGTTTGAGCGCTTTGCTCGACTCGATGCTCTCGTCGCTCCGTCTTGTCCGTGCCCTTAGATGTATTTTTTAATGCTCTAGGTTTGGTTGGCTTTCCAAACACTAAACGTTTAATTTTATGATTTCCTGAAGCATTTGCACAAGCCAGGAAAGTTATTTCTTCCGCCATTTTTTGTCCTGGTGCTGATTTTTCCCCCCTGCTGAAACATATGTTTTATCTGGTATCATCTTCCATAAAAGACTGCTTTCATTAGCGTTATAAATTTGGTCATTTGGAAGTTGAGATTCGCGTACGAAGTTTTAAAATTTTTCTCCAAATGGTTCCACGGCATTAGTATTGAAGGATAACTTTCCCGACGTTTTTTATAATTCGCAAACCATCCATTGCTGGCGTTAAACCCTCCCTCTTTCTCAGGTTGCAAATTGTAGATCTGAACAGCTTTTCTCTTTAATATTTTACCGGTAACAGGTAGATTCTTTTTGTGTTGTCTCACGAACCACCCAAACAGTTTTGCCTCCATTAACCCTCTAGGGTCACACTTCCCTGGAATCGCATGAAGGTCACACTGGGTGAATTTCACCCACCGCCGAAAAATCAGTGTCTGAGTTCGAGAATTGGTCCTGGTGGGTTAAAAATATTTTTAACGTTTGCCAGAAAGTCAAAAGAAGATACTCTGTCAGTTCTAGGATCGAAAAAGGATCTTCTCCAATGTTCAAACAGCTGGGGAAGTCAACATATCAAAAAAGTCGTGTTTTGCAATAAAAAACCGGTATATTTTTTGGGGATTGATATGGGACAGAAAAAATTATCAGGATCTATTCCTTGACTACTATATTTGCATAAAAAAATTATTACCAGAGACTTCGTTTTAAAAAACATATTTATTTCATCAATGGAACATGTACAAAATGTTGAGCCTGGACACGGCCGAATTTCGGAATGAGAATATTTCAAACTTTATTAGAAGGCTGAAATAATATGTTAGATGCTTTTTATCAATAACAAAGATCGGAAATCATTACAATCAGTGAGTTTTGTATGTTTCACCGCTGCAATCTACGCAAATATACGCTCTATGCTGATCGCACATCGGACGCAAGCAAGAAGGACAAAGAGACGTGGTTTTCTTGTCTTTGCCTTTCTTGCAGACTCCACATCTCTGTTGTTTTACAAGCCTCCGACGGTCATTGGCTACGAGTCCAGGTGGTTGATCTTTTTTCAAGATTCCCAGGATTCCGAGCTTCAGGTCATTTCGGAGAGTTGGCAAAAGCAGCCGTTCTTCCAGCTCCGGTCTTACTAGTGCTAACGACAACTCACGTAAACAATCTTGAGCTGTTATTCTCTTGTTCAAACCAGCTCTTTCTCGTTGGCATTGGGCTAAAATGCGTGCATTTACAGCCGCTTGATCTAGCATTCCAAAAAATACCCGCATCGGCAAACGGTTTGTTCTTCTGGAAGTAGTGAAGGCGTGGCAGAGCATGTCGAAGCAGTCAGTTCCACCTTTAGTGGCGTTGTAATGGTGGATTATTTCAGGCTTCCCATTTTCAATATTCGTTGAGCGAGAATAAGTAGAAGCCAGCAACACAATTTTGTTCTTTTTAGGCGTGTGCGACAAAAGCGTGATACCAGAATCAGAAAAAACAAATTTCGTATGTGGCGGATTCGGGTCGGAAACTTTCATTTCTGCTGGAATCTCGCGTTTATTTTTCCGGATAGTTCCAGTCACTGGTAGATTGAATGGTTCATTCTTCATACGCTCGAGGAGTGGAATGGAAATAAACCAGTTATCAGCTGTGACTGTTCTATTAGTGTTGTGTATAGAAGATGTAACTTCCCGAAAAAAATACTCCGAAACGGACTCCGTTTTGTCTTCAAGAGTCACCTTCCCCAAATACGGAATCCCATGTATCAAATAACTTGTTTCAGCATCATTTAGTGTTACAATTTTGAGACCATATTTATCTGGCTTTGACTTTATGTACATTCTAAAACTGCATCGTCCTCGAAATCCTAACAACTGTTCATCGACTGTACAGAAATTTGATGGTTCATAATTATCTTTGCAGTTGCGGATGAAGATATCCCAAATATCCCGTATTGGGGAAAATTTGTCATTCGGGTTTCGCTTTGTCCGATCATCAAACCGCAAGCAAGTGCACAAAAACATGAATCTCGCTTTACTCATAACGCATCTATAAAATGCTATTCCGTTGTCGACACTCCACAACTCCTTATAATCTACATTTGACTGTTTCCACATACCACTGTAATATAATAATCCAATTAATGCTCTCAGTTCAGTTGCTCCAGTGTGATGATGGTAACTCTGTACATCTTCTCCATTAGAAATAATTTCCAAACAAACTGCTTCAATGTGATTATTTGTGTGTTCGAGTATAATGTTGATAATCTCATCAGTAAATAACACAGACCAAAACTCGGTGATTCTTTGAAGATTTGATGCTGCGCCTTTGGGACCTACGTTTTCAAGTATTCTTTCACCGCCTAAACGAGCTGATCTTCTTTCTGGAACCTTCGAGTGCCACACATACCCATTTTTCCCTCTCAATTTCGACGTAGGTCTGCCACGTGCTCGTGATTGAAGCGTGCGAGCAGCAGCTGTTGCATCCTCTACCTCCATTTCTATGTCTGAATCCGCACCTTCATCGGATTCTTCATAGTCAGAACATTCTTCGTCTTCTTCAGAAACATGGTCGAATTCATCATCAGATGGTTCTGCATCTATAGCCTCAGGCTCTGGTTCCTCCAAAAGCAAATCACGAACACGCCGTGGACGGAGACTGTACGCCATTTGTAAATTTGACAGAAAATACAGATTAAACTGATAAAGAAAAATCCTGGCACTTCACAGTTCACATTCACGACTCTAAAACTTATTTGAACCGAGTAGAATCCAAAAATAAAATTGAAAAAATTGAATCCAGAAAGTGCACTATAGTCACACTGGGTGAATTTCACCCAACGATTTTAGAACTTCTGATTGCATCAGATGCTACGTAAAGACTAACGGGCGTCGAACCACGCCGACTCCGAAAATGTCAAGTAGAGGTTCCCAACGAACGCTAGGGGGCGTCCCGAAGCCAGGCTCGTACATTTAAGTACTCTCCGAGGGGCTCAAAGTTTTTTCTGGGTGAATTTCACCCAGTGTGACCCTAGAGGGTTAAGAGATATTCAGGTTGATGTAAGTTCCGTTTATTTCCAATTTTTGATTCAGTTGATCCAACGAAAATTCGAATCTTTTCTTCACTTGTTTTTTAGTTTTAGACATTGTGGATTTATGAATATTGTCTCTTTCGGCAATCGACGACCGGAATCTAGGATCTGTATTTTGTTTTTTTATAGATAACATGTTTCGCCTTTTAGGAGCCATAGTTACCTTAATCAAGAATAACACTATGATTTATTCTTAATCTAACGATACATGTATACAAACCTGGCTAAATAGTTTCAAATAATAATTTTATTTCCACTTTAGCAGAGTCAAAAACATGCACGAACCGCAACGAAACTAACGAAAACTGCTTGTACTTCCAAACAGACGTGCGATCTTTCAAGTGAAAATTAGAAAAATGCGTAATTCCTAGAAACAAATGACACCAAACGGAACAGTGAACTTTTTACTAACGTTCGAAGAAGAACATTAGTATTAAAATCACTTTGGGCAAAAATTCGTATTTCTATATACAGTGGCTCACAGCTTATTTGATACAGTAACTATTTAAAAATGCAAATCACTGTAACTTTGAAATTAAGAACCCTATCCAAAAAATTTAAACGTATTTGACTAGATGCATGTTCAGCGAATACAATGCAAACAAAAAAGGTTCCAGCAATATTCTTCGGCGTCCGGTAAAAGAGAAATACCACTGGCGCAGAAAAATTGCAGCTCACAGCTTATTTGATACAGACACTTCAATGCGAATAAACTTCTATTTGTCGCACCGTTAATCTGTTTTGTTTTTGTTTCTTGAATTTTTGATTGTGTTAGACATTGGCTTAGGTAATTTTTAGCAAGATCTTGTAAGCTGAAGTGCCAAAATGAGCCAAAATTGTAAAATGGGTCATGGCACCACAATTGAACAGCGCGAGTTGGTATTAAACCACTTTAAAAAAGGACAAAGTGTTCGAAAAATTGCTGAAAGTGTGAGTTTGAGTGTCTCTACAGTGCAGCACATAATTGAGCACTTCCTACACGAAAATCGGGTAGAAAATAAGAGGAGAAATGCGCCAAACAATATTTTCACCGTATCCGACGAACGATACATTTTAAGGAAAGTGAAAGCAAACACAAAGATTTCCGCCCCAAAATTGGTTACTGAGGTTCATCGTGAATTAAGGAAGTCATGTAGTGCTGAATCCGTCCGACGAGTGCTTCGCGACCATGATTTCAGGGTCCGAGTAGCTCGTAGGAAGCCTTTCATTTTCAAAAAAAATACAATAAGCCGATTTGCCTTTGCCAAAGAGCATGTGGGAAAGCCATCCGCGTTCTGGAATATGGTTATTTTTGCGGACGAGTCCAAGTTTAACATTTTTGGCTCCAACGGAATGTCATATGTCTGGCGCAAGGCAAACACTGAGCTAAACAAGGAGAACCTCAAAGCTACTGTGAAGCATGGTGGTGGTAATGTGATAGTTTGGGCCTGCATGTCCGCAGCCGGAGTCGGAAATTTAAAGTTTATTGAGGAAACAATGAGCCAAACAAAGTACCTTGATGTACCCAAAAACAATTTGCTGCAAAGTGCTAAAAAACTGGGTGTTCGCGACCAAGTTCGGTTGTACCAAGACAACGATCCAAACCACAAGTCGGGAATTGTGCAGTCCTGGCCAATTTGGGATTGCCCTCATTTGATATCTCCGCCGGCACAGTCATCAGATATGAACGTCATTGAGAATCTGTGGACTTTGTTGGATACTCCTGACATCACAAAAAAACTCGTTGATTCAATGCCGAATAGGCTCCAGGCTCTGCTTAAGACTAAGGGCTATCATACAAAGTATTGAAATCAACTGGAAACCTCGTAATTCACAACAATTTTAATGTTTAATCAAACTGTATCAAATAAGCTGTGACATGAAATTTGTTATTACTTTTAGTTTTTTTTTTGTTTTTTAAGATGTAAAACAGCAACTTTGTAACAAATATAAACTTGTTTAATAAACAACAAACAATTGCCTTCAAAATGGTGTTCAAATTTTTTTGATATTGTTATTATGTTTTGAGTTATTGCAACTTAA
Organism: Nemotelus pantherinus; assembly: GCA_963978885.1. Classification (NCBI taxonomy): domain Eukaryota; kingdom Metazoa; phylum Arthropoda; class Insecta; order Diptera; family Stratiomyidae; genus Nemotelus; species Nemotelus pantherinus. Next base: position 83,317,654 of record OZ022266.1, on the reverse strand, counting down.
TTTTTTAAAGAAGCACTGTATCAAATAAGCTGTGAGCCACTGTATATATACATACATATATCATCAAAAAATTTCAGTGAAAAAATCTCAGGAACGCACCATCCGATTAATTTGAAATTTTCAGGATACATTGGTGTATATGCAGAATAGTGCCAGGTCTCACAAAAAAATAATCATCTTTAACCCTTTGGCGCCGGCAGCCATTTTAGTGATATTTTAAATATACCTACTATTCTGTCAAAAAATAACTTTTGCAAAAAATATGGTTTATGTAATGAATTTTGAACGTGTTTTATATGTGTGTAGTATAATGTTTTTGAAATTTTTAACCCTATGTGTGCGCTAAGCGCCTGAAATGAAACTGGGAAAATTTGAAAATTTTTGAATTGCGTTAACTTTTTACTAAATTATCAAATCATTATGAAACTTACAGGGCATCAGGCCCGTGCGCAAGGGGGGGTTTTGGGGGTTCGAACCCCCCCCCCCCCCCATTAGGACTCTCTTGTACTTTATGACTATCATCATTAAAGTTTTTTTCCACGAAAATTTCATGTATTTTCAAAGGTTATATTTTGGATTCTTAAATTAACTGTACAGTTCTACAAAATAATTCTTTGTACTTTTTATTCAAAAACAATGCTAAAGATATTGTTATAAATAAATAATTTATATAAATTATTCACTTAACACTTGTACGAGGATAAATTTACTGGATTGGAAAAGTATAACACACTTTTCATTTCAATTTCCGCGCTATCGACCTCTATCGATTGTGGGTGATCGTCAATTGTCGCTGTATCATCGTCAATCTTCATATGACAATGACATGAGGAAAGTGCATTTTTTTCCTTGTTGTTTGCTCGACTTTGTTCATTAATTAACGGTTGTTGACAGTTATTTCTAACGTTTATTTGTTTGAACGTGAATTTTTGCATGGATATCCGTCGCTTTTTGTGCAAAAAACCACGGATAGAAGTCGAAAATGTAAGTACTGAATTTTTCACAAGTTGAAATGACAAACCTGGTAACTCGAGTTCTATGAAGTTTCTATAAAATCCCTTATAAAATTTCCAGATGATAACAAAATTTCGGTTTTTTAAAACGACAAGAAAGAAAAATGTTTCTGTTCCTACTATGAAAACTCCATGTTTGATGGAAACATTCCTTGCCTCCATGCGAAATTGCTACTTGATATTTTGAAAATAGAAATTTCATTACGGTAACGACACAATTTCTCCATATCTACTTGATATGTTAAAAAATTTTGTGAGTAACATCTCAAAATGTTAAGTGTATTTATATTAACTTTCAGATATCCATGCACATTTTGAGCTCGGTACATTCTTTGACTTCAAGCTTGAGTCGAGTACTTCAAACAGAAAATCAGGATCTTGGTGAGGCTGTTGAGTTAGCCGATGCTGCAAAAGAAGAACTGACAAAAAGAAGAGAAAACGCCACAGAAAACTTCAGAAAAATTTTCGAAACTGTAAGCCAAATCAGCGAAGAATACGACATTCAATTGCGAAAACCAAGGACAGCTTCAAGACAAACGCAACGTTCTAACGTGCAAACTGATTCAGTTGAAGATTATTTTCGAATTACGATTTATATACCATACCTTGATTCGTTTGTGACACATTTACAGGACCGGTTTCTGAATCATCGCAATATTTTATCGAATTTCGCTTGCCTTTTTCCGAAAAAAATGAAAAAATTTGATGAAGAGTCATGTGAAAAATTATTCGAACCCTACTCTTCAATTTTGCACGATGATTCGCGTGACGCATGGGTGAATGAAGTCATACTCTGGAGACGACGCATTATTGAAAAGGACATCAAAAATTCTCTCGAAGTCCTTGAAATTTGCAATGCAGACGCGTTCCCGAACGTACACCAAATGCTTCGCATTATGGCCATTTTACCCATGATGACAGCGAAAAATGAACGCTCCTTTTCAACATTGCGTCGTCTGAAAACGTACATTAGATCAACAATGTCTGAAGATCGGCTCAACGGCTTAGCCTCCCTCAATATACACCGTGAAATTGAGATAAATGTGCAAAAAATTCTGGAAGAATTTTTTTCGTTACCTCGAAGAATTAATCTGTTAAGTAATGAGAAATAAATATGAAGTTTTACATGCAAACGTCTTTAAAAAATAAAATAACAGTTTTTGTGTTTTTACATATTATTGAAAAAAAACTTTTATTTCAAAACCCCCCCCTTAATTGATTTCTGGGCAGGGCATATTAATATTATTAAGTTGTGCACTCGCATAGTTTTTGATGAACGTGCTGGCAAAACATTCAAACCATCAAATATCCTAAAAAATGTCCGTTTCGTACAATAAAAACCAACTTGTATACAAATTGTATGCTTTATCTACACAGTCAAAGTAAAACTTTGGAAGTTTCATGTCCGGACAAGAACGATAACACTTTCCCAATTCACCTATATTTTTAGCATCAAAAACTTCTGTTCACGGGAACTCTCGAACCAATAATCAGATACAGTTGAAATTTACAGAGTACATTGGACTTCAGTAGGACCAGGTCTGATAAAAGCGATTTTGAATTGTGGGCAACTCTGTGCCAGTGGTGCCATCTTGAAAAAATAAAAAAAAACCTGCTTTTCACCCTATGAATTTTGATTTAGTTACCAGATTTATGAATTTTGATTTAGTTACCAAACACCAACTTCAATAACAGTGCTGTAGGTACTGAGCATTTTCTTCATTTATGTTATTTGAGATGCTGCTTTCAAAGTTTTGTGAAATAAGCAACTGTTAACGGATATAATAAACAATAACTTTGCTCTCGGAAACTTTGAAATTCACGCCAGTGGTAATATCTGAAACTTTTCCACCATATGAGTTATAATGCATTCTAGAGACCAAAGTAAAACGTAGCGTTTGAAACAGTTTGGCGGTAATAAGCAGCTCGTGTGGTAGAATATGCACTCAAAATCTGCACTAGTCTTCTACTGTTCTTCGAACATTAGTGTTTCTAGCGGTTCAGATGTCCTAGAGTTTTTTACTAATTTTCGAAGAAAATTAGTATTAAACTCGTTTCGCCGAAAATTCATATTTCTTTATATATATATATATATATATATATATATATATATATATATATTTATATATATATATATGTATGTATGTATGTATGTATATATATATGTATACAGTGGCGTGCACTCCATATAAGCAAATAAGCATTGCATACCCTATACAAAATTAGAAAAATTTACAAATAAAATCAAACCACAATGTTCATAATTTAATTTTCGCGTTGTACTGTATTCATTCATATCAACTCTGCATTTTGTATACAGAATTATGTACACGCTGTGCTGCATCCACTCGTAACGTAAGGTAGGCACAGGTCGCTTTGCTTCCATCTTACGCACACTCTGATGCAAATGCCATACGAGACTTCCCTGTAGCTTCATACCGTGGAGATACACGTACAGTGTACAAAGCATTGTTTGGTTGCTATATCGGCAATATTAAATTTGCATGTGTGTTCGTAACTTGGAAGCATGCTTCTTCGGTCAATGGTTTTGGGCGCTGAGCAGCGATATTAGCCGGGAAGTCTCAAGTCTCTCAGCCAAACTTGGCTGCGCGATTTTAGCTGCGTGTTCGCTGTGCTCCTATGTTCAAGCAGAGGTGGGCGGACGGCGCTGCTGAAATCTTTTGCACGCTGAGGATTTGAATGAATGATTTGGTCGAATGAATGATTTGGTTACAGTACGAGGAAAAATTTAATGTGCAACAAAATTAACAACTTTTTTAGTAATGTATGTGTGCACTTATTTATATGCAGATAATTTTTATAAGCAGTTGTGCAGTTTTATAAGCAGCAAAAATGTGGTTTTCAATATGCAGTAACATTTTTGACGTGAAAAAAAATATTTTATAATTATTAAAATACGGGCTGTTTGAGTAAATTAAAATTAAAAAATTATAAAAGAAAAACGTTAGAGATAAACTGTGTTAAAAGGCACAATGGTACACAGGCACAATGTTGACAAACACACGTAGCAGCCACAAATCTAATATTTTACGCAACAGGGTAACAATGCTGCTCATATGACACTTATATGGTACTACGTGTGACACTTATATGCTACACTTATAGTACTGGTGCATTTCGATACAAGTTGTATTGTTGTAAAGTGAGTTTTCACTCCAATTTATGATGTGAAAACACGTAAATAGCTTAAACACGTTTACCACTAAAAAATTCAGAGCATTATTAGGTCATATATGAACATACCTATATAATTAATGCTGTCTCTAGAGTATGATTTTTAATGTACATAGTGAAGTACGGATATTTTTTACGAAGTACTTCAAAAGAAAACTTCAGACATTGTCTTTTGCTGCAACAAAATCAAAGACTTTGAGTCTTTTTTAGAAAATCTCAGGACCAAATTTGAAATTATGTATGATCGCGCAAAAAATGTTGCTGGGGAGCCAAAGATAAAGTGAAATGCTTGCATGCAGGACATGAAGCTGTATTATAAGCGAATATTTATCGAAATTATAGATAATGTAATAAATGAGTCACGTATTCGGTACAAGAATTTAAAAGAATTGACTTTCGTTCAATTAATTTTGATAATTACATCTCAATTTTATTTCCCAATCATATTTCCCAATTACATCTCATCTTCAAATTTCAATAGAAAAGGAGCTTCTTTTGAATATCAAACGAACCGGTTCGTTTTATGACAACATTTTAAGTTTGTACATAAAAAAGATAGGCGAATCAATTTAGTTTATAAATGATTTAATTTTTTATAATTCTTTAAATGATCTAATTAAAGACACCGTTTATTTTACTATGCTGTCTTTTCAGAGTGCTGACTATTGCACTTATCATAGTTCAATGATATTTTATGTTGTTGTTTATTTTCCCGCTTTGTCCGACATCAATTCCAACCTTCATCCTTATCCTTTCCTTTCCCGTTCCTGGCAAGAGTGCTCTAGACCTTCCCGGGGTTCTTGCTGAACGATTTAATTTTTTGGTTTTGTTTGAAGACAGCTAGTATTCTCAACAGCTTCTGCTGGCAATCATTGACTTCTTCAACATTATTCACCTAAACATTAAATTGACTAACTAGAACTTCCTTTTATCCAATTCAATGTTCAATGCCACGATCACTATGTATTATTTTTATTATTTATTTACCGCCTCAAAGGCTTAATTTTTTCGAAAAATAATTATTAAAAAAAATACACCTGTACTTCTATGGCTGAGTATATTTTGGCAGTTGCATACCTGAGGTGAAAAGGCTGTGCACGCCACTGTATGTATATATATATATATATATATATATATATATATATATATATATCTATATATATATATACATATATATATACATATATATATATATATATATATATATATATATATATATATATATATATATATATATATAAATATATATATATATACATATATATTTGTGTTTTACTGTTAAAACACCTTTCGTGGATTCGATATTCTTCACATTCGTGAAATAAAACAGTTTTCTTTATCAACATTAATTATTCTTTTATTAACACACAGATAATTATAAACACTAAGTCGTTTACACTTTACGATCGCACTATTATAATTCCGCGTTACAATTTAACACTTTTTTTCTTTTAATTAATCGCGCCCGGATACTTAATTCACTGTTTCGCTTTTCACAGTAACAGCCTTTTCGCTGTCTTCGCTATCTATTAACTGATTGCCAGCTCCTCTTGCGGCGGTATTTATAGTCGTGTCGTGTGTCTCGGGTTCTCGAAGCCTCCTGATCTGGGTTCTGGAAATGACTATTGGGAATTTCCGTCATCATATGAGATATGACTGATGGTTTGAGCTCTAGAATGTTCTGCTTTTGCTTTCTAGAGGGCTCTATGGGCTATTTGAAGGTATGTGCTGTGTCTGGCTTCTAAAAGGCTACATATTGGGAATTTTCCGTTACCATGTGAGATCTGACTCATGGTTTGGGTTCTGGAATGTTCCCTTTTAGCTTTCTAGAGGATTATTCTACGTTTTATCTATGGATTGTTTTCGTTGTTTGAATACATGTATGAAATGTATGTCGAGTATTTCCTCGCCGTTTCTAGCATTTTCTGGCGCCACCACAGCGTAATACGGTTCGTTTGGCGTGCATGCAACAATATATATCATCATCATCGGGGCACTACAGCCCGAATCGAGCCTTAGCCTCCTTAATATTTCGCCTCCATTCGTCTCGGTTCAGTGACCGCGTCCTCCAGTTCGATGCTCCCAAAAGTGACCTGCTGTCAGCATCTATAGAATCCTCCCAGCGCTTGCGTGGTTTACCGACTGGCCAGCCCATTGTAATTTTTGGAGTCGTATGACGGTAGAGACTTCCGGCTCGTCATATATGGTATACAGCTCGTTGTTGTATCGGATTCGCCATCCATATTCTTCCCGTATTGGACCGAGGATCCTTCGCAATACCCTTCTCTCAAACGTATTCAAGGCCTTTTCAGATGCCTGGGTTAGCGTCCAGGTTTCGCTTCCGTAGCATAGCACAGTTCTAATAATTGTTTTATAGATGCGGAGCTTCGTATTCCTGTGGACGCATCGAGATTTTAAAGTGGGAAGCACCGAAAAAAATGTCTTATTGGCTAATTGAATCTGTCGTTTGATTTCGTCAAGCTCATTCCCATCCTTCGAGAGGTTCGTCCCTAGGTACACGAAGTTGTCTACGTTTTCAAGGTTATAGTCCCCTATCGTTATGTTTTGTCTTATTGGCGTCCTTTTCCTTGATTGAGTCATAACTTTAGTTTTTTGTTCGTTAATTTGAAGACCAACTTCTTTGGCGGTTTCGTCTAGAGCTACAAATACTTCCTTGGCGTCGTTGAACGAACGTGACATAATGTTGATGTCATCAGCGTAAGCTACTAGCTGTGTTGACTTAAATAATAGAGTTCCTCTCGTGTCAACGGGGATTTTTCTGATGACGTACTCAAGCGCTAAGTTAAAGAGTACCGGAGCTAATCCATCCCCTTGTTTTAGCCCTGTATTCGTCGAAAACGAGTCGGTCATATTAATCTGAATCAGCACTTGTGACGTGGAGTCGGTCATGGTCATTTTCACCAGCCGTACCAACTTTGTTGGGATTCCGAATTGCAGCATGGTGTTATATAATGCAGTTCGGTTGATGCTGTCGTACGCTTGTTTGAAGTCGACAAATATTTGATGGACATCAATGTTGAATTCCCAGCATTTTTCCAAAATTTGTTTGACCGTAAATATTTGGTCAGTTGTCGATCTTCCACGTCTGAAACCACCTTGATATTCACCAAGAATTTTCTCAGCGTGATGGGAAATCCTTAACTCTAAAATTTTTGTCAAGAGCTTGGACGACGTACAAAGTAGTGATATGCCCCTGTAGTTTTCGCATCGCAGTTTATCTCCTTTCTTGTGAATGGGACATATAACACTTTTTCGCCACTCATCCGGCATCGTTTCTTGTTGCCATATGCCTGTCACCAATCCATGGATAGCCCTTAAAACGGAAATCCCGCCTGTCTTCAGGAGCTCCGCGGGGATCCCATCGATGCCCGGTGCTGTGTTGGGTTTCAAGCAGTCCATGGCCTGTCGGACTTCATCTAGAGTAGGACGGTGAGATGAGGCCCTGTCATGGTATGTACCAATTAGTGATGGCGATTCGTCGGGTGCGGGGACATTTCCGTTCAGTAGTTGCTGGAAATAGGACGCCCATCGCCAATATATATATATATATATATATATATATATATATATATATATATATATATATATATATATATATATATATATATATATATCAGTGGCGAAGCGTCCATACAACCCGATTCCTTCCGGCTTCCCTTTCGAAAATATTGACCTACTTCAGATTTTACAAAACATGTATGCATCTTAAAAATGTACATGAAATTTCAAATGACTAAAGATTATATGCCATCTTCTGTATAATACGATAACGTGAAAATTCCCATTCATAAGCCGAAATTTTCCGGCATGCAAATTCTTATTTGCGAGCCACTAGAGGCTTTGGCCAAATGTGTATTGCCTTGTGTCTGTCTCTTTTCGTTTCGTGCTGAAATGCTAACATCGTCTCGCTTTAACAGATGAAAAATAAGCCGTGATCGATCGGCTTACGAATGGTTCTAGAGTTGAAGAAAATTTCGATCGGTTCATTCAATATTGCCGTTGTGCTATTTTTATGTGAACAGCACGTAAAGATTATATATTTGAGATATGAGTATGAAGATACAATTTTACTGGCTATCTGAAAACTAAAATTTTTCTTATGCTAGTTTTTAGAAGTGAATTTTGCCGTGCTAAGAAAAAAGTCATAAGCACCAGAATGCAGTTTTTGGGTTAATTTCATGATATAATAGAGCGCATTGAACTCTGTCTTTGTAACCTGCTAACAGTTTGTTTCTGAAGCATGTTTATAAACAGATCACCTAATATTATTATCACATATCCAGAATGTAGCACTTTTCCTTAGTTTAAAAGTCTTAGCTCCATTTTTTATACGCCAAGAAGGGAAATCTCATGATTGCAGAACTGTAAATCAATTAAGTTTAAACATGTTTATTCAAGGTCCGCTAATATATGCGTGTAGTGATTAAAAGATTCAGTCCTATCAACTAGAATCTCAGTTTTTGCGAGAGCTTGCCATAAGAAAGTTTAACTGAAATAAAAAAGAGACCGAAACAATTCATACTTTGAATGATTTAAGGTTTTAAGTTTATGTTGATCGATTTAGATGTTACAAGGACTATCATAATTTACAATGTAATATGTTTTAACGAAAATTTTGTTTCAAGTGAATTTGTTTCATATTTTTAGTAAATTATATCAAAGAAATGTCTTTTAGTGTTAGCAACTTTGTTTTCGCCTTCGGACGCTGTCCTAAGCAAAAAAGTATTAAGTGCCTCTATTCCCTAAACATCAAACAATTCTTGACATTCTCTGCACTTATGAAAAGAACAAAAGTTATCTAACCTGCGAAGTCATTTTTTGGAAGTGTAAAGTCGTTATTACGTGCCAAATCGGTAAAATGAAAATTCGAATTTCCTGGAAACAACAAAAATGGAGCTAAGAACGTTTAACTAAGGACTGCAGAATTCCTGTCTTGCGTTAAACTCTTTTATGATACGAATTCTGCGTAGAATTGTTTTCATCTTTCTAATTACATAATATTTCATGAAAAGCAGGAATCAGGATATAAAAGAAAAGTACATAAAACGATTTGTCGTAGGAAATCTGAAACTTAATATTTTTAATATGTATGCCTAAAATATATACGTTAACCCTTAAAAATATATATCAATTAGTATACAATCTCATGTTAAAAGTTGACATTTTTCGCAACTTTTTCATTTCAACCGCTTTATTTCCAAAATATTCATAAATTTAATGGATGAAAAATAGCTGCTTTTAATTTTTTCTCTATTTAGCGTTCTGCAGCCTCAGATTCAATGCTTCTTTTTTACAAACATTATTTACATTAAAACAATTGGTTTCATGTATATTGAAGGTGGCCCTATAAAACTGCTCACTAATTTATTGATATGCACATGTGCCCATCATTTTTTTGAATTACGATTTTTTATACTGTCTGTAAGTGTGACGAGAATTAAATAGAAATTAGTAAGTCTGACAAACATCAGCATGCCAAACATCATTATTATACATATATAAAATTGTGGATAATTATTCGGCTTCCCTCCATCGATATTTCACCCCTCGCCACTGATATATATATATATATATATATATATATATATATATATATATATATATATATATATATCAGCAAAATGATTAAAGGCGATAATCTCTGGAGTGGAAGATTCGATTGAGCTGAAATTTTCGAAGGACGTAGATGTGTATCACAGGTAGGTCCATGATTTGCTAAAATTCAGATATCTTAAACCTTTTGGCGGCGGCGAGCGTTTTAGTGAATTTTGAGGTACTCAGGTACTTGTTAAAAAAAGTATTGGAAATGAAGAGTTATTATGTTTTAAGCTTGTGTATGATAAAGAATTGAAAATTTTGAGCCGTGTGTGGGTGCAGCGTGCTTAAAAATAGGCAAGGATTTTTTTTCAAATTTTGATTTGTCATTACTTCCAACATTGGAATTTGCAGAGCGTATTGATGTTAACTAAAATTTAACACACACGGATTTCCAAGGTAGTGCGGGTAACTCTGTAGCTGCGGCAGGCTCCTGAAAAAAAAAAAAAAATTCAAAAATTTTTGATTTTTGACAAATTTTTAATTTTTCAAATCATTCATAAATTTTAACCTTTGTGCATCATGTCAAATTTAAATTTTTACAATTCCGATTTGCACAAGAACGGCAATCCATTACCAAATTACCTCTATTTTCAGCACTCAAAACTTCTGTTCACGAGAACTGACGATCGGATAATGCGATCAATATGAAATTTACAGGACATGTTGGTATTAACTAGGACCAAATCTAATAAAAGTGATTTTGAAATACGGCAACACTGTAACAGTGGTGCCATTTGGAAAAATCGCTAAGAAAAATTACTGGTTTTTGGCCTATAGCTTCCGATTTAGCCACCAGATTTTAACGAAATTCACGCAGTAGGTGAATCTTACTTTAAGATAAATCTCATAGAAATTTGGTTGAAAAATTAGTATAGGGTCGCCAGCTGGGGCAATTTTTGTCTCCTAAATATTGTAAATTTGCTCAGGAAAATAGAGGATTTTTCCCTATAACTTCCGATGCAGTAACGAAATCAAAACGAAATTCATGTGATAAGTGGATCTAGTTGCATTTCTAATTCTGCAGGAATTTCGTTGAAATTTTGTGAAACGGTTGCCAGCTATGATAAATTTCGTAATTTATTTACATTTCTTTATCGAGCGATGTTGTCATAAAATTTCCATATGGGAATGATCCTGCTATGACAATTAACAACAAATATTTACGTTTCAAAAATTTAAAAAGCTTGGTCGGTGGTAACCCTAAAATTATATTCACTCCTATAACTTACAGCGCAGCCATTCAATCGAAACGAAATTCATAGGGTGGGATTAACACAACGTGAAGCAGCTATGGTGCTAACACATGACTGCCAGCACCAGAAAATTTCGAAAATATTGCACCAACAGATGCTTCCATTTTGTATTCATAAGCAAAGCATTTACAATAAAATAAGCAACCGATATTTAAATTTTCCGAGTTTTGAAAATTTTTCAGATGGTAACCCCAGACATATTTTAATCGCTGAAACTTTCGATGATATCTTTGGATGAAAACGAAATTCAAAGGATAGGTAGGTTAAACACGAGCATGTTATGGTAGATTTATTGCTGCTGTGTTGGACAAATATTGGCAGCACTGAACATTTTCATCATTTGTGTTATAGGATATGCTGTCAGAAAATTATATTTGTTCCTTTGAGTAAGAAATGGTTGATATGATACTATAAAGAAGGGTATATATATATATATATATATATATATATATATATATATATATATATATATATATATATATATATATATATATATATATATATATATATATATATATAAATATATGTATTCATGACTCCTTTTTTCACAAGCATCTATATGATACTCCAACTTAAATTGTAACTGAAGCGCTTCTTAAAACCGCTGGGTGTGTCAACCGACACGCCAAGCTAAAGCGTTGAACGCTTCGGTGGAGCTGCCGAGTGTGCCATTGGCCTATGAGTATCAGGTCCCAATTCTTCGATTCGGATGTTGCGCATATGCAGATCATAGCCTCTTATCCTTAATCGTGGATCCTTAACTTTATTAATAGAACTGGGAAACTTTGGTAGGCTGGTGGTATAAGTATTCTGGCCTTAATTCATAGATATGTTAGGCGCCCATTTTAGTGGGGGGGAGAGCGTGTAAAAATTTTTAAAAACGTAAAAAAAACAGTGACATGGAAATACTCGAGCGCGTCAGACATTCATAGTGTATACGCGCTTTGTCTTTCTGATAACCGATAGTCATTAATCTGACGATTAACTAGAGGGGGGTGGCCGTAAAAAGGGGTAAAAAAAACAAAAAAAAAAGTTATTCGAGCGTGTCATTCAGAGGGAATGTTAAGTGAACCCAAAAAATTGTCCTATTTAAATGACTGACGATTTGGACGTGACCGAAAGTCATGACTGATTTTTTAAAATGTAAAAAAATAATGTGACCATGAAATACTATAGATATAGAGGGAGAAATAGAGGGTTAAACTTTTGGCACTTCTACCCCGAAAATTCTGTGTTCAGTGTCGTTTTTCTCAGAAAACCTCATTGAAATATGCCATTTTAATTTTATATTTTTATAGGCGATATAATTGGCTACAAAAGTTGTATACATATTTATGACTTAGGTTTTATCATTTTGCAAGTAGTAAGCGAAAATACATATCGCTTAAAAACTGAATATGCCATAAAGTGGCCCTCGTTTTCGATTCAACAGTATGTATAGACTGGAAGAACTATTCTTCTGTATCAACAATTATGTTTGGAGTAACTGTTCTTCCTTGTTGATCTGCAGTCTATTCTCTGTCTGACATTGGATCGGTCCAAACTCGATCAGTAAATTGTTCAGGCCAAGTTCCTGTAGCTGCAAAACCAACGCTGATGGTCCTTGCCGTGATCGCTACGTCAAATGCAGTTTTTTCTATTGAAGGAATATCATGCATGGACATAACTTATCCAGCATTTGAGCACATCCAATTGGCACTTGCATTATTAATAGCCTTTTTCAGAGGACCTTAAATAGCACGATCCATTGGTTGTAGATTGTTACTATAGCAAGGGGGAAACGTGAGTAAGATTATGCCATTTTCTCTGCAAAAATCGATATTTTTTAAAGCCACGTGTGACGAATGGTTTTCTAGTAACAACAAAGCTTTTTGTTCTTTTGACGGTCTGATATGGTTCTTGAAGTGTTCCAGAAACGTATGAAAATCATTCTTTTGATGTCTTAGTTGTCCTAAATGATAATCTAACAATTATATGGAGGGATATTGTTAATCTGACAATTTAAAAACAAAATTTTTTTTCGTTTCTTCTTTTTATTGCTGGATGAAATAAAAACAATATGTACATATATATATATATATATATATATATATATATATATATATATATATATATATATATATATATATATATATATATATATATATATATATATATCTAGAAAATTCAATCATTTATTGATATGAAAGTAGAAAAAAAAATATATAAAACAAGTAATTTAATCTTCATCCTCACTGGATTCGTCTTCGAAGTTGGTTTCCAATTGTTCAACTTCCTCGTCATATGAAACTTATTGCATTAAATTCACTTAATTATTTTAAAACACAACAAACAAACCAAAGCGTCGTACATCAACAAAAACTAACAAGTCATTGTGATCGGCTAAGATGTCATCATGGCAGCAGACTAGAGATGGGTAACACGTGAGTGAAGCAATCGCGATGAAGCAATCACTAGCCCCCAACACGTGTGTCGACACACTCTATACTGAGCGAGCTGCTTCACTGGTGAAGCAATCACTACAGTATGAGCGAGCTGAGCGTTTAGTGAAGCAATCACTTGCACTCAACAAGTGTGTCGGCCGACCCGTTTGTGTGCACACAGTAGAGCTAGAGATGAGCAGCACAAGAACGAGGCAATCAGTTGATGTGCTTATGAGTTTGTTTATGAGCTCGTCGGAGTTGAGCGTTTGGTGAAGCAATCACTAGCCCCAACACGTGTGTTGGCCGACAGGTTTGTGTACACACAGTAGAGCTAGAAATGAACAGCACATGAACGAGGCAATCAGTTGATGTGCTTATGAGTTTGTTTATGAGCTCGAACTTGATTATGAGCTCGACACTTTTGCACAGGAGCAAGTCAATCGGTGCCGCGATATGAATTTCGTAAAGGCTGTAGGTAATGCTTTACAGTGCACTCATGCCGTGGTTGGTTGTGATGATCGAAACTGACCGTCGCGGAAGAACATATGTGCACTTTATATGTGCATATGATGAAGATTTTGATTGAAACTTTCTTCCTGTAGACTTTCTCAATTTTTTTGTGATTGGATGCAGTGAGATTATCTCAGGAATGCGATGTCCGATCGAAATGAAATTTTTTAAGGATATTGATGAAGTATAAGAGGTATAGATATTGGATAGGGATATTCGAGCAAATTTTCAGAAACAATTATATTTTGATGAAGAAAAAACCTCAAAATACGAGAATGGGCGAAATGAAAATGGTTGGGTTTCCCGCTTTTTTTTGAATGATTATCGCTGTAATTATTTGTTATATCTGGGAGTTGAAGTGGGTTCATAATTCAAATAAAAAAGTTTTTGATTTTCATTATCTCTTGAAGTGTATATTGAAATCAGTGTACATTTCACACAATTCGATGCAGTGAAGTTCAGTGAATTTAGATAAGTTACTTGTGAAAATTTGTTTCTAATTGATCATTAGTCTATACATTCATTTACCATTGATAAATTTAAAATGGTAAACTTTTCAATTATATATCGTTTCGAAAAAAGTTTCTATGAGTGATTTTTTCTTCGCTGAGGTAACGTTTTAGAATAATGTGAGTGGGGAGTACTTCAAAGAAAGCAAATATTTTCCTCATTTATGTTGTAGGAAATGCGGCCATAAAATGTTCATGTGATCAGCATCATGTATATATATAACAAGTAACAATGTTTATCATTCACAAATTTTGGAATTTAGACATAGTTAGGTTATAATTAGATATTAAGCGTATATACTGAACAGGTATTCTTTTGGGACAATCAGTACTTAGTATGAAATTCAAAAATACTAGGTTCGAGTGTTTTCGTATTTGCGAGTATTTTCGTACTTGCAAGTATTTTATTCAAATATTCAAAAAGTTTCTAGGGCAAAGGTAGCTGAAATCGGACAAAACCGGCCAATTTTGGGTGAGAGTGGTTTGGGACATAACGGACCAAGATCTATTTCTGCGATACAAAAATTTCAGTTTTGTAGGGGAATAAAAGGTTTTTTGGCATTAGTTTGGCAAAAACTGCCTTTACGGCACTTTCGATGATTGAGAATGGTCGGAGAGTACAATAGTTATATTTTAAGGGGGAGAAAAAATTTTGATAGGGTAAATTGGGTGAAAACGTCCATTTTTACCAAAATTATTTTTTTGGTCTAGCATGAATTCGGGGACCTTTCTGAGTTGTTTCGGGTCAAATTTTCATACAAGTCTGTGAAAAAGCGGCCTAGTTTCGAAGATACGGCAAAATGAAATCCGCCGGAAAACCGTCTGGAAAAACTGAAAGTAGCACTTAAAGTGCTAAGGGGAAAAAGGTTGAGATCCTTTTTGGTTCGTCAGTTGGCTTCTCCGGCTGTGCTGAGGCTCTCCTCGAGACTGCAGGTCACCACGAGGGTGTCTCCAACCCTACCGGGGTTGTAAAATTTACGACACCGCGGGAGTTAAGATGCCCCTGGATTCATATCCAGCCTTACCGAAGAGGTTGACCCCCTAGTGTGTGCATGTTTAATAGGCGAAACATTTTGTTTTTATCATTTCTTAATAAGATTTTCGTTTAACTTCATGCTTCAGTGAGGCGAAGTGGAAAATCGGCTGTTTTAGATTAGCCAAGAAAAGTTTGGTATCAGAGATCGATCGATGAAAAGCCATATAGATGGCAACAGGATTAGTTTGTTCTATCTTAGTAAATTTTTTGACTTTGGTCATTTGAACGATCACAGGAGATGTTTTGTGCATATAATAAAATGAAAATCAAATTAAATTGATTGAATTTCATCGTTTTTCTTTAGGCGAAAAGCTTTTCCAAATAAATGGCCGACCATTGGAAAGTTACGGACAAGCTGCGCGGACTAATGACTCAGTATCCTTTGAAAATTATCTTGCACCATCACCATTCTGGCTTGGGAACCTTGTGTCTGGAGGGTGGGGGAGGACATATCACACCTTTTCTTTACATCACTGCAAATCGTATGTATAGTATATATAGCATTTTTCAACAAATACTTGCTAGTATTTTTGGAACATGTATTTTTTTGTACTTGTACTAGTTATACCTAGTATGTGAAAATCCTAGTACGACCCGACTCTAGTTATAATATGGACCAAAACATGCATTGGACCTACATACATATTTCCTCTACTTTTCTACGAAAATAGGATTTTCTGACGGACTAGAGTTTTTTAATTTGTAATTCAAATCAACTATAGTTAACTAAGCTATCAGACACTTTCTTTACATTTTAAAATCTTTTTAAAATGTTCAAAACAAAAAAAAAGACACTTATTAAAATAAATACTGGGAAATTTTCTGTGCGTTTAATTTTCTTTGTCGCATTTTCATGGCCATGTATAAGCGGTAAATAGAAAAAATACTAATCATATGCATAATCCTTTTTCATAACTACATTTTACATCAATCAAAAACGAATTGACACAATTGATTGACTCACACTGATTGACTCATTCAAATGAGTGAGTCGAAGTGTGTCGACACACTAAACTGAGTCGTTTTTCCCATCTCTACAGCAGACGGTAGTGTGAGGACAGTGCGAGGATTGAGAGATAGAGAAAGAATGAGAAGGAAGATTGGCGCGGAGCGGGGAATATACAGTTCTCACGCTTCATCATTTATTGATGGTTTTAGCTACATCGCCTCATGAAAACCGTCAGATTATATGTTTTTCGTAATCCTGATAGGATTTCCTTCAAAATAAAAAAAAATTCAATCGCGCTCGAGTTTTTCGAGGTGAGGTTTTTTTTACAACTTTGTGACTTGCCCATTTCCTTATGTCACGCTCAAATTGCCAGATTATTGAAATATACTCTTTTCTGGATGTACTTAACTTACCTTATCTTAAGGGATAACACCACAGTAACCGGTTCAAAAAATCCAATTTTTTTTTATAGCTTTTTATAGCTTTTTTATATAGGCGAGCACCAACACGGATAGCCAAATGTATGGTGCAGGCATCGTTGTTAAAGGTACATATAACATTTTTATGATTTAAATGCACATTAAACTTTAAATACGTTTTTCTCAAAACTACTTTTTTCGATTTGGGCGAAATCATAACTCGAAAACTATTGCTCCGATCAGTCTCAAATTTTTTTTGTAGCTTTGTAAATGCAATATCTTGAGCATCACGTAGCCGTTTCTTGATTGGATGTAAACTTTTTTTTTTAAAGACAATTATAAACAATTACAAACAATCATAAATAATTATAAAAAATTCAAAAGTGTGCCATTTCTACAAAAATCAGTTTAAATAAAAACGCCTACGTGATTCTATAGCTAATTGTATGTGAATAATGAACTTTGTTTCTTTTTTGATCCAGGTCTCATCGTTTGCGCTAAATCTTTTCGCCCGTTTATCAATTTAAAAAAAAAGGCTTATTTGAAGATCGGCGCTATCGCTGCCATTTTGTATGAAAATGATAATAAAAAATTTTTTTGTCATACTTCAATGTGTGCTCAATAAAGCCCTTTAACGGAAATTTCCTACTCCCGTTCCAGGTTTCCGAAAAAAATTGTCAAAAAAAGCCTTATTTTTCGACCGTTACTGTGGTTTTACCCCTTAATCTGACGCGCTCGAGTTTTTCTGAGGATCAATTTTTTTACTAATCTAACGGGGTGCCCTCAACGCACCCCACTTTATTAAGGCTTCATATATGGTAGGGTACATTACAGGGGTGCAAGGCTTCTCCCCATATGATTTTCTGACGCGCTCGAGTAACGCGCGAAATCTCCGCTTGGGCTCCCCTACTATAGAATGTATAATTAATTTGTTCTCCTTAGAAAAACTGATGTAAATCACATGTCTAAACTAATTCGAAATGAGCATTGATTTTGTAGGTTTCCCTGTTTTTTCATTACGAATGAAGCTCCTCGCATATGCTTTTATTCGCGTATCCTTTTAAAAATACAGTTGCAATTTAACTATGAAGCATCAAATTTTGATAAACGCTTAGTTATTGGATAAAACAGATTTATTTTAAAAAAGGTGTTATAACAACTGAATCTAAAAGTCACTTTTTACCTGATATTCAACGGCTATAAAATATTATAAAGTATTTTATTGAAATTATGTTTCCTTTTCGCTAATAGATTTATAGTCGTTTGTTGGACTCTTTGATTTCGTCGTTTTAAGTACAAGCCACGGATGATTTTTGATTTGAGCAATACTTAAACGATCTTTAACTGGAACTAGAATATGACCAAGAAGATTTTTGCAGCCAATATCAACCATTGGCTCTTTTGGGAACACAATTGGTTTACGTACTTCCTAAAGCATAGGTAAATCATGTAGAATATGAATATAGTTATTAAAAATAATTTCAAACACCTTCATTTGCTCGGGGAGAGATCTTCCTTTGAAGGGTAAATTACCGTAGACCATGGCAAATAGAACGACCCCCATGGCCCAAATATCAGAAAGCTGCGGCTGGTATGGATTGCCTTGAAGTATTTCTGGACTTGCATGGGAAAAACTGCCGCAGTAAGTGTCTGAAAGGGGATGAATTCTCCCGATTGGCAGCATATTTCCACGAGCAAATCCGAAGTCAACTAGTTTTAGGACGTCGTTTCTATCAAACAAGATATTTTCGGACTTTATATCCCTTTAATGTTACAGATGAGTCATAAGATATATTAATTGCAACAGCTCGAAACTAACCGGTGAACAATTCCTTGGCCGTGGCAATATTCTACCGCTGCCACAAGCTGTACGAAATATTTCCGGGCACGGTTGCGGTCTAAGAAATGATTAGTCCGAATCAAATCCAGAAGTGATCCATTTTCCGCATACTCCATAATAAAATATACCCTTAAAATATATTGTGTGGAGTTAAAGCAAACATTTTTCTTGAGGAGCAGCTCATTACCTGTGCGTAGTTTCGACAGTTTCTAAAAATCGGATTATGTTAACATGATTTAAACCCTGTATAATTTCCATTTCACGTGGTAGGAACTTTTTCAGATAAATACTAGGCAATTTAGTTTTGATCAGTATTTTGATAGCCACCTGATTCGGATATTGTTCGTTTGAGTCGGCAAGCATAACCTTTGAATAGGATCCATCCCCAATCTGTTTTATCAACCTGTAACCACGCTGTTGCAATAGCGGTGCTTTGAAAACGGAATATGTTTTCGGTTGATGTTGCTTGACTTTATTCCGCACTCTTTGAGTATCAATATCATTACCATTATTTGCTTCTGAAAAAAAAAAAATGTTTTTTTAGGAATGGATATACCTGTGCCAATAGTAAATGGCTACCATTTGCAGTGGATATTTTGTCCATTCGGACAGAACCACACTAAAATAAAATTCTAGAATTTATAGACGGCAAATTTGGAAACACATATTAGTTTAGATTAATATTTCGATTTAAATTTATTTCAAATGACTTATGAATTTAGAATTAAAAATAAATTGAAACTTAATGAAAATCTATTGCACAATACCTACATGGTATTTTTTAATGTCACATTTTCGAAACATACGGGTAATTCGAATATATATGCACATGAAGTGAACTCTGAAAATTGGCAAGAATGAAATGAAGTTTTGAGTGGCAGTACGTATAGCTTTGTAGTTGGATTGATTACATTCCATATGTAATTGAGTTCCACATTGAAAGGTACTGGAAATATAAATATACATATTAATAAACAGAAAATCTTGCTGCATGTCCAAAATGGGTCGAACCATTGTCTGAAAAATTAACATAACGAATGTAAAATCATTCAATTTTGCATTGCGAAAAAACAATAGGTAGACTGCTCTCAAGAGAGCTACCCAAACAAATAGAGCACATACATAAACATGCTTATGTGCCCATAATCAATTCATCAAAAAATCTGTTTTCCCAAATTCAAGTAATTTCAAAGCATTCACAATAACTGTACGGCGGAAATACACAGCTACCAACAGAGCTCCTTCTTGAGCCGTTCTTTCTTGAGCCAACTACTGTTGGATTAATTGGTTATTTGCTTGGCTCGATTGGTATCCTAGACTCCGAACTTTACGCTTCCTAGGCGACCGAATTCTTTTGACAGTTGATGCAAACTCTTTATATATACACTCACATCTAATCAACACCAAGATAAATATATCTACTTATTTCTCAAACATCATTAGTAGAATTTATTTGCGCCTACCAAATCCCAACAGGTTATGGGCCCAGGGCAATTACGCGAAAAATAGCTTTGATGAAACATTGAATATAAATGTGAGAAATCTCGAAACTTTGAGACGCTGACCATCGAGGTTATCTCCCTGCCTTAGTGCAATCGTGGAAAATATAATCGACACAATGTAAAGCGAGTTGTCGAGAGTGACTAAGATAATAAACATTGAGAATTGAGGAATCTGGAAATTTCAGATAAGATTTCTGTTGTGAATACTAATATGTAAACACACATAAATGTCAAAACATATCAGATATGTCCACTTTGTGATTCTAGCGATATTTCACGACAGTGGTGAACACTAAAATTATAGTAGACTTGACTTAGCAAAGACAAGAACACCTACACTTAATATTAAAAACAACATTAAAAACCAAATCCATACATTTTAGTATATTTTTCATTGGCTAAAAATTTTACTATATAAGACTGGTATATGAGTGAATAAAGCCAGTCTGTTTCGGGATGCCAAATCGCTCGGCAACCAATCAGACTTATTCAAAATCAAACAAATTCGTTTTATTTTGAAAGGTCACTAATGCATCGTGATCTTGCTAAAGAGGCGGTTAAATTCGCCATGCAAGTATCACATGCACAGTGACCAGTTAGGGAAGTACTTTATACTTTTATAACACCACAGTTCTGCTAAATTCGCATGGAGAACTAAATATTGCCTTAGGGACGGAACAAAAACCAGCATACCTCGCCGCAGCGGCCGATGCTGCGGTACGAGCAGAGCATACAATTAAATTGAGGAGATCATACAATGAAGTTGCAAAAATGGAACAAGAGCGATGTGACAGCTCAAAGAATAACCGTCACAACCATCGGGGAGAGCAGCCAACGCTTCATATAATCAATTGCATGACGGCAGCGGAAATATGGCAGAAACTCACCGCGATCTACGAGCAGAAGTCAGAAGCAAGTGTGCATATGCTGCAACAAAACTGGTACAACATAACGAGGAAAAAGTCAGACAACATCGCATCGCATATCGCAAAACTCAAGGTTATTGCACACAGGTTGAAGCTTATGGATGAAATCTCAGGTTGCATGATCATAACCAAAATCGTGATGACCTTGCCGGAGACCATTAGTGTATGGGAGTCCGCCAGTAATGGGAGACCATTAGTGTATGGGAGTTCATTAGTGTATGGGAGTCCGCGCCAGCCGGAGAGTGCACAATGGAGAACCTGAAAGCGAGGCTTATGACAGAGGAATTGAGATGTGCACCTCAAGAGGATAACGCAGGGAACGCTTTATCGACTAACACTCATCGTGGGAAGCCCGGACAAGGGCGCGGTGGTCGAGGTGAACGCGGTGATCGAGGCGGATGCGGAGGTTCGTCGAATGAATCCCCTAGGCCAGGCAAATGCTACGTATGTGGCGAGTTTGGGCATTGGGCTCCTGAATGCTCGCAGTGGAAGGAAGACGATGATCATCGGGGACCACCAGGGACCTTAAACTCAGAAACTCCACAAGCAGTACGATATCCAGGATGGTTCCTAGATTCTAGAGCCAGCGACCATATAGGTCTGTTCGCGTACTGCAGCAGCAGCAGATTTTTGCAGCTGGCTTCTTTGTGTGGCAAAATTTGGCTTGCAGCAAGAGTACAAAAACGACTTACTGCGAATCTACTTTAATATATCATAATAGATTCAGGTACGCGAACAAACCTTATGACTAATCCAAATTTATGAAGCTTTCGAGCCCCCCGCCCCAGTTCACATTGGCGATGGAGGATTTATTGAAGCCCATGCAAAAGGCAGCATCAACGCCATCATGTTCAATGGAGAAAACTGGAATCAAAATAATCTAGTTGATGTTTTATACGTGCCGAAACTAAAATATAATTTGTTCTCAGTGGGCGCTTCTGTCGACAAATGCTTCGAGATGCAGTCAACAAATGCGAGTTAATTAAGGGGGTAGTATCGGTTATAATTTGGAAAAAAATCATTTTTTTTGGTTTTTTGCATTTTTCAATTTATTATACCTTCAGAAATCACGTCTCAAAATTTTATTACAATATTCCCAAAAATAAAGAAGTTACGGCAGTCTACGGCAGACTGCTGCTTTTAATTACTGCAGACTGCAGACTGAGCAATTGTAAGTGATAAAAATATATTTTTTTAAATAATATTCAATAAATAAATAGAAAAAAAACTTAAAACGAGTTTTTCTCGAAACGACGTTTTTTGAAACTGCGGACACTGATTCTCCGGATTGGCCGAACCGATTTAAGTCAAATTTGGTGTGCTTTTTTATTCAAGTATCTTGTGTGGTAATCTACCACAATATAGGCCAAAAGTAAGCCCAAAAAAAAATTGACAAGCGAAACAAAGTGAAAAAAAGTATAGCGCATCAGAACCGCTAGAAAACTAATTTTCGAAGAAGTTATCTTTGAGGGATATAAAAATGTGTGAAGGCGTTATACACTTCTTTGTAGTATCATATCAACCATTTCTTACTCAAAAAAACAAATATCATTTTCTGACAGCATTTCCTATAACACAAATGATGAAAATGTTCAATGCTGGCCACATTTGTCCAACATAGAAGCATAAATCTACCACAACATGCTCGTGCTTAATCAACCTATCCTTTGAATTTCATTTTCATCCAAGGATGTCGTCGAAAGTTTCAGCGATTAAACTATGTCTGGGGCTGCCATCCGAAAAATTTCCAAAACTCGGAAAATATAAATATCGGTTGCTTATTTTATTGTAAATGCTTGTAAATACAAAATGGAAGCATCTGTTGGTGCTATATTTACGAAATTGTCCGTGAATATAATGTAAGGGATACCACCGTCCAAACTTTTTAAATTTATGAAACGTAAATATTTGTTGTTAATAGTCATTGCAGGATCATTCCCATTTGGAAATTTTAAGACAACATCGCTCGATAAAGAAATGTCAATAAATTACGAAACTCATCATAGCTGGCAACCCTTTTACGATTTTTCAACGAAATTTTCACAGAATTAGAAACGCAACAAGATATACTTATCACATGTTTTGATTTCGTTACTGCATCGGAAGTTATAGAGAAAAAATCTTTATTTTCCTGAGCAAATTTACAATATTTAGGAGACCAAAATTTCCGTAACTGGCGTCCGTATACTAATTTTTCAACCAAATTTCTATGAAATCTATCTTAGAGTAAGGTTCACCTACTGCGTGAATTTTGTTAAAATCTGGTGGCTAAATCGGAAGCTATAGGCCAAAAACCAGTTTTTTTTCGTAGCGATTTTTCCAAATGGCACAACTGCCACAGTGTTGCCCGTATTTCAAAATCGCTTCTGTCAGACCTGGTCCTAGCTAATTCCAACATGTCCTGTAAATTTCATATTGATCGCATTATCCGATCGTCAGTTCTCGTGAACAGAAGTTTTGAGTGCTGAAAATAGAGGTAGTTTGATCACGGGTTGCCGTTCTTGTTTACCGCGGGATTTTGAAAATTTTGATTTAACTTGGTTAACAAAAGTCAAAATTTATCTATAATTTTAATTTATTTTCAAAAATCAAAATTTTTTCAGGAAGGTCGATGATTTGAAGGATGTTTTTTCAGGAGCTTGCTGTAGCTACAGAGTTGCCCGCACAGTTTTGAAAGTCCACGTGTGTTAAATTCTGGTTCACATCAATACGCTCTGCAAATTTCACGATGATCCATTGTTTTTCTTAGAAGCTATGACAAATCGAAATTTGAAAAAAAACCCTTGCCTACTTTTAGGCACTCAGCGCCTACACAAGGCTCAAAATTTCCACTTCTTTATTATAAGCAAACTAAAAACATCATAAGTTTTCATTCCTAGTACTTTTTTAACAAAAATTTACACTGCTTGGAAATATAGGATGTACCTGAAAATTCACTAAAATGCCCGCCGCCGCCAAAAAGTTTAAGACATCTGAATTCTAGTAAGTCATGGACCTACCTGTTCTATACATCTATGTCCTCCAAAAATTTCAGCTCAATCGGATCGTCCACTTCAGAGATTATCTCCATTAACCATTTTGCTGATATACACTCGGCAGAAAAAGTCTGCGTACACACTCAACACATCAAACATATCTATAAAAAACATCGTTTCTAACATATTATTGCGAAAATATTTTTTTCCCCTATTTTTCATTACTTCATTATCAACATAAAACAAAACAAAAATGAGAATTACTGCACTCTTAAACAACGATAAAATTCGGAAACCAAAAATAGTCTGAAATTCCAGGTATAAAAAGTCTGCGTACAAAGCGTATAAAGAGAAGTCAAAGTCACTGAGTTGCAGTTAAATCAATAATAACAATAAAGTTTGTGTAGAAAAGTTGATTTACGTGTTTTTATCTAAGGTTTGAATTCAAAATAATTTCTAAAAAACTTTAAGTAAGAGATGTCTAATAAAGGAAAGGAAATTGACTTTGGGGAAAGGGAAATTATCGTGGATTTGTGGAAAAAAGGTACGTCATATCGTGAAATAGGTGCAATAGTCAGCAGAAGTCATTCAACTGTCCAACGAGTCGTAAAAAACTTCAAAAACACAGGAGTTTTGATTTCAAAACCCAGATCTGGCCGTCCTCCAAAGTTGAGCCCTCATGAAACTCGAAGTTTGCTCCGAACGATAAAGGCTAATCCTAGATTAACTGCAGCTGATTTGGCAAAGGACATCAAAGCAAAGTACCGCAAGTCTATTTCTGATGACGGTGTTCGTAAAATTCTTAGGAAATATGGGTATCACGGACGCGTTGCCCGTAGAAAGCCATTTATAACAACAGTCAACAGACTCAAGCGGCTGGCGTTTGCTAAGGAACACATAAATAAGCCCAAAGAATTTTGGAAACAAGTTATTTTCTCAGATGAAAGTAAATTTTGTATTTTTGGAATCAAAGGTCGGAAGATCGTATGGAGAAAAACTGGCGCGGCCTTCGACGTAAAAAATCTCTGTCCAACAGTAAAGGACGGTGGTGGCGGTGTTATGATATGGGGGTGTATGGCTAGTGGAGGAGTAGGAAAAATGGAGTTTATTGAAAGTATTATGAATAAAATAGACTACCTTAATATTCTCAAGCGCAATTTGAAGAAAAGTGCAGAGCATTTGGGCTTAAGCGACAACTTTTACTTCCAACACGACAACGACCCTAAGCACACTGTGGAGGTAGTAAGACTCTGGTTGCTGTATAATGCCCAAAATCAGCTTCGTACACCGCCCCAATCTCCTGACCTTAATCCAATAAAGCATTTGTGGCATCACTTGGAACAAAGGATTCGAGCGCACACAATAACGTCGAAGGTAATGCTCAAGGAAGCCCTGATCCAGGAGTGGAATTCAATAACCCCAGAGTTCACTAAGAAGCTGGTACATTCCATGCAAAAACGGTTGTGGGAAGTAATAACGAGACGAGGATATCCCACAAGCTATTAACGAGGAAAAACAATTGTTTTATTTTCAAAAGAAATATTTGTACGCAGACTTTTTATTGCTACAATTCAGGATTTGTCTTCGTTTTTTAATTTTAATATTTTTATGGAGTACAATAATCATCATTTTTGTTTTGTTTTATGTTTGTAATAAAGCCATAAAAATAAAGAAAAAAAACTATTATGAAATAAATTACTTAAAACGATGTTTTTTATAGATATGTTGGATGTGTTGAGTGTGTACGCAGACTTTTTCTGCCAAGTGTATATGTATGTGTCGAATTTTCGGCGAAGCGAGTTTAATACTAATTTTCTTCGAAAATTAGTAAAAAAATGGGTTCGAAATTTTTTTTCAAATAACCGCCGTTATTTTGAAACATTGTGGTGGATTACTACGTAAGAAACATTCCTCTTTCAAACGCGGTTTGAGTTTTTTGTTTCAGATTCTTCATTCCTGAGATTCTCTGTCCGCAACATGACGAGGCATTTTTCGAAACATCAACTTTGGCGCCCTCTGTAAATAAGTAGAAAAATGAAAAATATAATAAAATAATTTTTTTTGTAATCTTGGAAATGTGTACTTTACACATGCAAATTTTAAAATTTATACATAATAAAGGAAGTGATCAAATAAATATTGAAAGTTAGGCTGTTTTTACTACTGTTCGAAGAACATTAGTAAATCGATTCGGCCAAAAATCCATATTTCCATATATATATATATATATATATATATATATATATATATATATATATATATATATATATATATATATATATATATATATATATATATATATATATATATATATATATATATATATATATATATATACATATATATATATATATATATATATATATATATATATTTATATAACTGCTTTTAGCCCTATAAATTCTGATTGAATCGTTCGATTTTGACGAAATTCACACAATAGCCGAACTTTACTTCAAACCACGTTTGGTAGAAATTTGGTTGAAAAATTCGGTTGGAGCTGCCAGCTATGATAATTTTGGTGTCTTAAATTTGAAAAAATAAAAATTTGGAAGTGAAAACATTCAAACCATCGAATATCCTAAAAAATGTCCGTTTCTTACAATAAAACCAATCTGTATACAAATCTTATGCTTTATCTACACGTTCAAAGTAAAATTTTGGAAATTTTATGTCGGACAAGAACGGTAACCCTTTCCCAGTTAACCTATATTTTTAGCATCAAAAACTTCTGTTCACGGGAACTCACGAACGAATAATCATATACAACTGAAATTTACAGAATGCATTGTACTATAGTAGGACCAGATTTGGTAGAAGCGATTTTGAATTGTGGGCAACTCTGTGCCAGTGGTGCCATCTTGAAAAATTACACAGAAAAAAACTGCTTTTTGCCGTATGAAATGTGAATAAGATACCAGATTTTCATGAAATTCACACAGTAGCTGAACCTTACTCTAAACTAAGAAATTTGTTTGATAAATTCGATTGGTGCTACCAGCTATGGTAATTTTTGTGTCTTTGGTTTTGAAAATTCGCTCAGGAAAATAAAACTTTTTGCCCTATAGCTTCCAGTGCAGTCATGAAATCAATACGAATTTCATACAATTAATGGAACCTATTATAAACATTAACCAGGCCAAATTTGGTTGAAAAGCCACGATAGGGTTGCCAGCTATTGTTGGTTTTGTGTTTAATTGCAATATCTTTATTAAGCGGTTTTATCGTAGAATTTTCAATGACAATAAACAGTAAATATTAAGTTTTCGATTATTTGAAAAAACTCGCTGCAGGAAACCCTAAATTTCTTTAACACATAACAACGAGAAGCAGATGTGATATATTCTGGCTTTGATACTGGCAAAAGGTTGCCAGCACGAGTCGGTTGTGCTACTTTTGTATCAATAAATGCATACAGCTAGTATTCATACCGGAAACATTTACAATGAAAATAAATAACCGATGTTTCAATTCCCAAAGCTCTGCAAATTTTTCGTATCGCAGCCTCAAACACCAACTTCAGTTACAGTGCTGCAGGCACTGAGCATTTTCTTCATTGATGTTATATGAGATGCTGCTTTCAAAATTTTGTGAAATAAACAACTGATAACGAATATAATTAAGAAATGTTTTGCTCTCATAAGCTTTGAAATTCATGCCAGTGGTAATATCTGAAACCTTCCACCATATGAGTTATAATGCATTCTTGAGACCAAAGTAAAACGTGGCGATGGAAACAGTTTGGCCGTAATAAGCAGCTCATGTGGTGGAATATGCACTCAAAACCTGCACGATTCTTCTACTGTTCTTCGAACATTAGTGTTTCTAGCGGTTCAGGTGCGCTAGAGTATTTTTAAGATTCTAACTGGCACTACCTCCTTAAAAACGGCCGCATTATCGCAACAGGAGTTCGCCAGGGAAGATGTACGTAATGCGATTCAACATCGTCGAGGTGAAATGAAAAAACGATCCACCGCAGGTGTTCTTAACTTCGTCGAATACACTGAGGAGCTGGCATGAGAAACTGACACATCAGAACTTCAGGCACGTAAGGCAGATTCTCGATAGATTCCAAATACCAATAACAATTGAAAAAAAAAAACGTTCTGCGAAGCATGAACTCTCGGGAAGACTTTCTTTTCCGGAAAGCGATTCAAGGACGAAGAACATTGCGGAGATAATACATGCAGATCTCTGTGGACCTATGCCAACCAAGTCGCTAGGCGGCTCGAGATATTATCTTCTATTAACGGATGACTATTCACATTTCCGAACAGTGTACTTCATCGAGAGTAGGGCAGAGGCAACAAAATGCATTGAACGATTTTTCAAGAATGCCGACAAACAATTCCCCGCGGTGGTGCGAGTCCTCCGCACGGATAATGGATTAGAATTTATCAACAACGAGATGAATAATCTTGCAAATAGTCTTGGTATCAAACACCAAAGAATCGTAGCATACACAATCTCAATGCAACAGCCAAAGAGCTACCAAGATGCATGTGAAAGATTTTCCAAGCTAAATCGAAGCTTGTACGGGTTAAAACAGCCCTCTCGATGCTGGAACCGTAGGTTCACCGAGTTTCTGAAGAGAATCAGTCTGAAGGCGACTGATGCAGACCCATGTGTGTTCACATGCCAAAAGAAGAACCAGAATTTAATTTTGGCAATATATATCTTGTTGTGTTTTAGCCTTAAAACACCTTTCGTGAATTCGATATTTTCCACATTTGTGAAATAAAACAGTTTTCTTTTACACCACTAATTATACTTTTATTTACACAAATAATTCTAAGCACTAAATCGCACAACTATTAACCGCACTATTATAATTTCGCGTAATAATTTCACACTTTATCGCTTTCCTGAAATATACACGCTCGGATACTTTGCTGTATCGCACAAATATTTGTATCAACTTCCGCTGTATACATTGTGTACTCCCTATTGCAGTGTACTAATAGATCTGTACACGTACTACGATTAATTGCAATTAATTGCAATAAAGCCGTTTTTGTACTCCGTTATACTGAAAACTGAAAATTTCCCCTCTTTCAGTAAATATCAGTAGGGTCTGAGCTACTGAAAAATACTGAAAACTGTCAAACGGTTTTCGGCCTAATGTTATTATGAAGGACGAATATTTTTGTTGCGATAATTTATCACCGCTTAGGACGACTTTATAATCACTATTGTTCTCCCAAAAACCGAAAACTGACACTTTTGTTTGTCAATTTTCAGGAAACGCAATGAGAGCGTTTTCGTACTTTTCATAAATTTCCCCCAACACATGATTCAGGAAAATTCAGTAAAATTCAGTAAAATTCAGTGACTTTTCAGATTTAATAACTTTTAAGACCTCTCGCGGCGATATTAGGCGTGTTTTTTTGCTCCTCTATCCTGCAGAGAACAGAGTATACGCATTGGAAACAACAACACTCCTGTACCAGTGAATTCACTAGTACAGAAATTCTATTCCTCATTGGTAGTTCACGTGCTGACCTATAGAATGTGCTGACAGAAAAGAAAAAAGCTCATGAAAAGTTGTCTTTTTTGCCATGAGGTGGCTTTGTTTATTTCAAGGTTATGTTGAGTGTTTTGGTTGTTCGGAAATTAGAAAAAGCCCTCATAATGTGCAAAAAATTAAAAGAGTTAGTTTTCTGCTAGTTATTGTTCTATTTTCTATCGATTGTGGTAGTTTATACTCGTTATTTTCTGTCTTTATTTTCAGCTGCTTTGTGCTATCACAGCGAATACAGCAGCCTATGTCAAGCTTAGCGAATACACTGCTATTTTGTACTAGATTGTTGTTTTCGCGGCATATTTCTATTCTGTTCTGTATCGGAGCAAAAAAACGCACCTACCCAACGGGAATCGCGGTAAGGTATTCTGGCGTAATGCATGAATCAAACAATGCTAGTAATGCCAATTTCCTATTTCCAAAGCTATTTTCCAGCAATTATAAGATATACTCGTATACATGACTTGGAGCATGGAAAATGCTGCAAGGGAGAAAGCTCATATGTTATAAGTCCAAGACTGGCCAATGAAATTCACTCGCAGAAACAAGGGGAAAAGAACTTGCGAGCATACATCGGTTATGGGTAGTCTGCTATATAAAGCGGAAAGATGAAAATTTCGGAGTGTTTCAAATCATCACGCACGGGTAAGTAAAATGTATGAAGACAATTCCCCCTAGTAGCAAAGAGCATGCGGTATTGGAATTTCCAATGAGCGTAACAATCACTCAGCATGCAAAAACCACACATGCAGAGATACGATCGGCTGCCGGCCAAAGCTTTAATTCGTATTCAGGCGTATAAATGCGAGAATTCGATGTCGTACTTTCCAAAAAGCTCTTATACATAAAGCTATAGAGCTAAAAGCATGAGTTTCCCCTTGCATAAATCTTCCTAGCCTAGGACATGCAATGTT
Organism: Nemotelus pantherinus; assembly: GCA_963978885.1. Classification (NCBI taxonomy): domain Eukaryota; kingdom Metazoa; phylum Arthropoda; class Insecta; order Diptera; family Stratiomyidae; genus Nemotelus; species Nemotelus pantherinus. Next base: position 83,287,050 of record OZ022266.1, on the reverse strand, counting down.
AAAAAGAAACAACGCGTAATGGTCCGGTTATGCTTACACGCATTACGCGAAATGCTTAACGAATATATCCGTAAGCATTATTTTTCCCGTTGGGTATTAATACTCGGTTTGGTGGTATAAATCATTATTGTATATGTCTAGGCTATTCTGGATTTGTGTCGACGGCTCTTGATATGGCTTTGAGAAGACTATTGTGAATGTCTGTTACCAAATGAGATGGGACTGTGTCTTGGGTTCTCAAAGATTCTCCATCTGGCTTCTAGAGGGCTATTGTGTATTTTACGTGTAGCATCTGAGCTACAAGCAATCACCACTAGGTGACGTTTAGCACTCAGCAATCGAAATTCGAATGTTCGGCACTACGTTCTACTTAGCGCTAATGACTTTTAGGCATAAGGATCTTACTTTTTCGGCATTCGTACGTGCTTAGAGTCAGACGTGCACGCGCACTATCAACTTGTACATTTTCTCTTATAATAAAACTATATTAACATTGTTGAACTCGTGATTATATTTTTGTGTAATACGACCTACATACGTTTTATCTATAGATTGTTTTCGTTCTTTGAATACATGTATCAGACAGATATTTCTCGACGTTTTTGGCTATTTCTGGCGCTGATACAACGATATAAGCTTTGTTTGGCATGCATGCAAATATATATATATATATATATATATATATATATATATATATATATATATATATATAAATATATATATATATACATATATATATATATATATATATATATATATATATATATATATATATATATATATATATATATATATATATATATATATATATATATATATATATATATATATATATAGCCTTGGCCAAAAGTATTAGGCACCCCTTCAAAACACATGTAATTTGAAATGTGTGTTAAAATTGATAATTTCTTTTTATATTTACGATACTGGTTTGTCCAAACAATAATAACAGTGATAAACGATCTTCTTTGAAGAGCCATAAAACATCTGGCGTGCAAATTCCAGGAAATGGGGTATTTGAGAAATTGTTGAAAATATTTTGTCAGTCTTCAATTGTTACTTATAGGGTAAGGTTGCTTGTTTTTGTGATTAATTTGCAAACTAGACACTCTGTGCAATACAATATGCCTAAAACGAGTGAACTTGGTATTAAAAAACGCTGTAGAATTCAATTTCTACATGAACAAGGCAAATCTCAAGTTGAGATTGCCAAGCTAGTGAAATGTTCTCGGTGCGCAGTGCAATCTGCAATCATGCGGTTTGCGGAGACCAGTTCTCACGAAAATAAGCCAAGAACAGGCAGAAAACGCGTAACTTCAAAACGCCAGGACAGAAAACTTGTCCGCGACTCTTTGAAGGAGCGTAAAAAAACATCTTCTGCGCTTGCTTCTAGCCTGTCGGAAAACTTGGGGAAAGTAATAAGTGCTCGATCGGTAAGAAAGCGTCTCACAGAAGCAGGCTTGAAAGGTTGTAAAGCTAGAAAGAAGCCGTGGCTTTCAGCAGCCAACAAAAAAAATCGCTTGGAATGGGCTCTTCGGTACCAGCATTTCACAGAAGAGGATTGGGCAAATGTTCTGTGGTCCGATGAATCTAGTTTCCAGGTAAGCTTAATTATAACCTTTTTCAAACAACAATAACCGTAATTTTTTACGGAGGCCTTGATTTCAGAAAATTTTTCATAAAAAATGAAACAGGTTTTTTGTATTTTCTAACAGGTATTTGGAACACCTGGTGTGACCTTTGTTAGGCGGCGCGTTGATGAGGAATATCATCCAGATTGCGTGGTGCCTACAGTTAAACATGGAGGAGGCAGTATCATGGTTTGGGGTGGCATGGCTGCTGATGGAGTTGGCGAGATGTTCGTTTGTGAAGACCGTTTAAACAGTGAAAAGTACATAAATGTGCTGGAAACTGTACTAATGACTTCGTTAACGCGCATTTTTGGTGACACGAATCTACGTGGAGTCAAATTCCAACAAGATAATGCTCCTTGTCACAAATCGGCGATTACGATGCGCTGGTTTAGAGACAGCAATATCGAATTATTAGATTGGCCAGCGCAGTCCCCAGACCTGAACCCTATTGAACACCTCTGGGGTATTCTGAAGCGTAACATACAGAAATACACCATCACATCAAAAGTGGCGTTAAAAACAGCTTTGGTACACGAGTGGAACTCCATAAGTACCGCTGACTGTACAAAGCTCGTTAGGAGTATGCCCAAGAGGATTGCTGCTGTAATAAAAGCAAAGGGTGGGCCCACAAGATATTAATGTATTAAGTTTAATTTCATCGATACATAATAATTTCGAAAAAAAACTTAGTTTTTTTATTTAAACAAAAAAATATTCAGTTATTTACAGGGTGCCTAATACTTTTGGCCAAGGCTGTATATATATATATATATATATATATATATATATATATATACATATATATATATATATATATATATATATATATATATATATATATATATATATATATATATATATATATATATATTAGAATGCTGCAGATGAAATGGCTGATTTAGGCATAAAGTTGCCTGCAATTATCCACCATTCGTTCCTGCCACCTGGCGAAATCATCAATGCTGAGAAAAACTGTGCTCAACTGGATGAAATACATCAGAAATTGATAGTCCAACGACCTAGGCTTGTCAACAGGGATGGAGTGATACTGCTTCATGATAACGCACGACGTCATGTATCGAGAACATCGGTCCAAAAATTAAACGAGTTGTGCTATGAGACTCTTCCTCACCCTCGATATTCACCAGACCTCTCACCAACAGATTACCATTTCTTTAAACATTTGGATCACTTTTTGACAAGAAAAAGATTTAATAATGAAGCTGCTGTCAAAAATGCCTTCGAGGAGTTTCTTCGAACCAGAAACTCGCACCTCTACAAAACTGGAATAAATGTACTTGTATCTCGTTGGGAAAAGTGTGTTGCATCTATTGGTAACTATTTTGATTAAATAAATTGTCTTTATAAAAAGTTACAGCTGTTTAAATATTTATTACAAAATCGGCAATTTCATCTGCAGCAACCTAATATATAAATATATATATATATATATATATATATATATATATATATATATATATATATACATATATATATATATATATATATATATATATACATATATATATACATATATATATATATATATATATATATATATATATATATATATATATATATATATATATATATATATATATATATATATATATAATATATATATATATATATATATATATATATATATTTATATATATATATATATATATATATATATATATATATATATATATATATATATATATATATATATATATATATATATATATATATATATATATATATATATATATATACATATATATATAGACGACGACGGACTAATTGTCGCGAAAGATAGGGATCAGAACGATGAACTACTTGCAGAGCTGAAAACTGAATTCGAAGTAGCTCACAACGATGCAAATCTTTTTCTCGGAATTCACTTTGAACGAGAGACCAACGGATCGATTTTCCTATACCAAGAGATGTACACTAAAGAGTCCTGGAAAGATTCAGAGTGGAAGAGGCTAATTCCGTAGCTATCCCAGCAGACCCAAACGAGGAATTATGTCCGCTCGGACATTCGGGGGAACTAGAAGCCACCAAGGCGCCATATCGATATAGCATTAACAGTGAATCAGGCAAGCAGGTACCTCGAGAATAAGACAACAACTCACTGGAAAGCCTTCAAGCGAATATTGAAGTACTTGAAAGGCAAAATAAATCACAGACGTCGATTCAAACTCGACCAGAAAAAGGAGCTGCTCACATACAGCGACTCAGATTACGCGGAAGATCTTCAAACACGGCGATCGACGACAGGATATGCTCTCAAGTTTGCATCAGCAACCATATCCTGTAATTTGCAAAGGCAACAGGTCGTTGCATTATCGACCACAGACGCAGAATACATGGCGGCGTGTCAAACAGCCAATGAAATAGCCTGGCTGAAGAGTTTGGTCAAGGAGCTGTGTAAGGTAAAGGATGTCCCGATGACGCTTTTTATGAATAGCCAGAGCGCGGTAAGCTGGATTAAGAAAATACATAGACGCCCGATTCCATTACATCCGAGAGAGGTACAGCGAAAAGGACTTCGCATTGCAGTGGGTGGCGTCAATACAAATATCATCGAGAAGCGCTCGGAATTCAAGCCAAACACCTTTCGTCAGACGAAAGCTGAAATGAGAAATTAAAGACCAAAGTAGTAAAACCGGGAGTGTTGGAATGATTTGTTATTTACTTGACTCGATTGGTATCCCCGACTCTGAACTTTACGCCAGCTAGGCGACCGAGTTCTTTTTAAACTCTTTATGTAAACACTCGCATTTAATCTACACCAAGATAAAAATATCTACCTATTTTTTACACATTATTAGTCGAATTTATTGGCGCCTACCAAATCCCAACAACTACCATAAAGCAGGCTTCACTGGTACGACGACTGAAATGACCTGGGTTAACTGGTTCTTCTTTTCCTGCAGCCCCACTATTGATGAACTTGTCATAAAATTCCACAAATTCCTATCCAACCTTATTTATTTCTTTATTTATTTATTAATGTCCAAATCAACAGAACAAATCCAATGATAGATTAGACATAACAAAAAAAAATTAAAACAAATATATATATATAAACAAAAAATAAGGCACAATAATATCAGAGTTAAAAAGAGAAAAATTAAATAAAAAAAAAGAAAAATTAAGTGAAATTCAGAAAGGAAAAGTAATCAAAAGCAAAATCGACCGAAAAAAAAATACAACAAAAGATTATCTCCCGCTTCACTCTTTTCAGCTGTCCTCGCGAGTCTAATGACGCTCCTTGGTTTCAGCGTGATGTGGCGTCGGCTCTCAAAACTAAGGATGGAGCTAGAGCTAGATTTAGAAGCACAGGTTCTCATGATAACTGCCTCGAATTTTTGACGCTACGTTCTGTTGTCAAAATTGCCGTCAACCAGGCTATCCGCGATTACTTTGCAAGCATTGAGTCCTCTATCTGTTCTAATCAACATCCGTTCCATTGTCAACCCTAAAAATCTTTCGATCCCTATAACTTCCGATGCAGTTATCAAATTGGAATTCATAGAGTAAGTTGATCTTGAGGTGAAAATACAAAAGCAGCCAGTAAATATTATTTTACAGTAGCAGTGTTTCTGTACTGACCTGTTAAAAAGTATCATTATTTCGTCAGTGAAATCAAATTAAAATAATTAAATCTAACTCAAATTTCCAGGTTCTAAAGAAGTTTCTGTCTGAAAAGCCCTCTTTGTAATTATTTTTGTGACTATGGTGGCATAGACGATGAAAATTAATATGCACCCATTAATTTAAATAAATTTTTGTTAACAATTGGAAAATTAATGAATTTTTCAGTAGGTCCAGGTAGTTTTTTCACAACAGCCGGCAAGCATTCTATCTTATTCGTGGTTACTTTGAATCTCTGCGAAGCCTAACTGTACAATATTAATATTTTCTGGATTCTTACCTAACACCATCATCATTTTTCGTCCTTTCTCGAAATTGCACATCCATCTCAAAGTTTTCATTACAAAAACAGATGATTATTATGATTAAGTGCTAATTTAAATTAATGGTTCATCATTTATTCAAAGGCAATTTGCAAATCGTCTTAAAATAGTTACGGAGGCATCCCGTTATGATTATTACGCGTCTTACCGTTGTATTTTGTTTTGTTGTGCCGCTTCTTTTGTGTATTTACCTTGACGGCGACATCATTGGCTGTTACGGCTGTCACCCTTCGGTTTCGAAGTGGGTAAAAGTTTTTCTTATTGCCAAGTTTGTAGCCTAAGAATGTGGGAGATATTTATCACGCTCAAATAATTATGATTCGCCATTTAGCGTAATGACAAAAGAAGTAGTATTTAAAATAATTTATGGTTGTTCGGGTTTATCATGTCTGTCAAATGGATGATGCCCTTTGAATACAGGCTATTATTATTTGGAAAGGTTTTGACTTTTTAGGGTGGATGTTAATTATTTTAAGTAGAGTTAAAGGACTAGAAAACAGTGAGCATTATTCATGAATTGAATGAATCTATTGTACTCTTGTTGTTGTTCTACGAAAATATATCTTTGTGAAATCCACATAATGAAAATAAATTGTAGGAAGAATACTATTTTGGAAAGATGTAGGCTTTGGTAGTAAGGAAGTGACAAAGATGCTGTTGGTGGTAGGGGTGAATATTTATTTAGGAATGCCAATTTATATCAAAATAACAGGGAATTTATGTGTGAATAGCTAGAGAAGGCAAATGAAGTTGACATACATATAAAAAACTTTTTACGGAGGAGTCTACCGCATGCTACTAAAAACCAACACATAAGATCCGAAAGAAGCTAGCGCATGATTTAACCACCAACCTACTATGGAATCACGGATGATTTGAGCGGCCCAGTAGTCATAAACTCATGTTAATCCACCAAATATACTTAATTTAATTTGATGACTGCATTGGAAACCTTTGGGGTTTCCAATAGAAGGATTTTAAAAATTTAGGAAGAGTACGAGGGTCGTTTGATAAGTCCCTGGCCCAAGTGATACAACGTGATTTCACGAAAAAGTTTTTGCTGTCGCTAGATAGATGGCACATTCGAACAGTCTCATGAATTTTTTGAAGTTTTTGTAGCAAACAGGTTTTTTTGGCAGCCATTCTAAGTTGACGTGTCGCGTGAATCGTCAACAATGGAGCACGTCTAGTACCGAGCGGTCATTAGATTCTTTCATTTAAAAGGTTCAAAGCCGGCCGAGATAAAAGCGTATGTTGCAACCCGTGTATGCGTAACCCGTGTATGGTGAAGCCTCGCCCTCATATGCAACAGTAAAATTTTGGGTTGCTGAATTCAAACGCGGCCGTACAAATGTTCTTGACGAGGAGAGTTCCGGGCGCCCAAAAAGTAAACTGACGGACAAATACATTCAAAAAGTGCTCGATTTAGCTATAAGTGACCGTCGACTCAAAGTGCGTGACATAGCTGAGTCCATAGGCATCTCAACTGAACGGGTGCATCACATCCTAACAGTTTATTTGGACATGAGCAAATTAACTGCGCGTTGGTTACCGCGCCTGCTCACAGTCGACCAGAGACGCAACCGAGTCGTGACTTCAATGGCATCTCTCGAACCCTATCGTTAAAATCCTGACGATTTCTTGCAGCGTTTCGTAGCTGGTGATGAAACGTGAGTCTATTACTATACTCCGGAGTTGAAATGACAGTCGATGCAGTGGACTAAGAGGGGAGAACCGGCCTCAAAGAAGACAAAGACGGTCCAATCGGCAGAGAAGGTGATGGCAACTATTTTCTGGGATAGTTAGGAAATTATTCTGATCGGTTCCTTAGAAGAGAGGAAAACCATCAACGGCAAATATTAGGCGAAAATTTTGGGAAAGAAACGTCCCGGTTTGAAGAAAAAGAAGATCTTGTTCCACCACGACAACGCCTCTGTTCACACCTGCGAGGTTTTCATGGCCAAATTACACGATTTGCGGCATGAGATCGTTGACCACCTACCTTATTCGTCTGACCTGACTCCATGTGATTTTTTTTTGTTCCCCAAATTGAAAACCCATCTCACTGGACAAACATTTTCATCGAACCAAGTGGTGAAAGACGCCGTTTCCCATTTTTTGCGGACAGCGACAAAAATTTCTTTTTGAATGGTATGAAAGGACTTGAGAAACGCTGGCCCAAGTGTATTGACCTCCAGGGAGATTATGTTGAAAAATAAAAAAAAAATTTAGGAAAAAATGTTTTTTTCTTACTTGGGCCAGGGACTTATCAAACGACCCTCGTAACATATCGGTGACTTATTTGTATCACAGAATGCTTAGCATTGGAAACTATTCAGTGCTGGTAACACTTTTTTTGGCAATTCACCCAACATTTTATCACGACTGCTCCACTTCGAGATCAACAACCACTGTGAATTCAATTTTTATCTGGTAACACGATCGAAAGTTACATGGCTGGAAAGATGTTTAGGGCTCCCATTTGAAAAATTTCCTACATTTACAAAATTTGAACATTCGTTGGATTTATTTATTATAGATATTTTTCATACAAAAGTAACGAAAATGCATGGTGTTGACAACTCTTTTGCTAACATTACAGCTGAAACGAAAATTTCAAAATTTTTGAAATTAAAATATTGTTTGTTGATTTTCATTGCGAAATCATTACGATTATCATTTGAAAATCGAATTCTAGCATCTCGTAGTGAAAAATATGAAAAAAGTTACCATAGCTGGCAGCTCTATCGTAATTTTCCACCCATATTTCTGTCAAACTTGGCTTGACACCACTAAGGACCAACTGCTTATGTGAAATTCGTTAAAATTCGGTGACTGCATAGGAAGTTATAGGAGAAAAACCAATTATTTGTCTTAGGAATTTTCAACATGGAAGGGCCCATATGTATGTTTAAGTAGGTACTTGCTGTAGCTAAAAAATTGCCCATATATTGATCAAAAGACACACATGCGTATTTTTTGCGTTCACTAATGTGCCCTGTGCATTGATGACCTGATGGACGAGATTCTGTTTGAAGTCATCGCAATTTGATATTTTTCATTTTTTTGCCTACTTTAAGGCGCATAGTGCCCATATATGGATGAAGTTTCCGAAAAATTACGATAACTCCTCTACTGTTGAAGGTTCCTATAAAAAACTTTCACCAGGTAACCGGATACAGGATTATGTGAGATTCATACTCACTAAAGAACATCACCCGCCAACCACTGAAATCTGAAGCTGGAACAGCTCGGCCGTGATACTAGCACCTATCAGGTGTCCCATCGGCTTACTTGCGTTCTGTCAGGCTTTCACAAATCTACGAGGCATCCTTTTCGTTTTTTCAAACGCAATACCAGCTCCACATATGCTGACATAGCTGATTAGCTGTCATCTAACTGTAGCATCATACCCACTATTGACTCCGCCATCACTGGGCTCATTGCAGAGAAAAGAATATGTCGCTTCCTTCTGAAGCAGGCACAATGGAAAAATGAATGCAAAGCGTTATCACTTTCCTTAGCACTATACTTACAGAGCTCCGTCCTGACTTTTACTATTATGTGGAGGTATTTCCTGAAGAAGCCGTGGCCCGATAAAAACTGGCACAGGTAGAAATTTGTCAAATAAATTTCTATCGGTGCTCGTGGTCGTGATTAAGCCAAGTTTTGAAGGCGCGAATTAGCCTAATCGTACATGCTCCCTTCGAGCTCGTAGCCCAGTGCTCCTTCCAAAGCTCGAGCGTTCGCTCTCCTGCTTGAGCAGCCAACATTTCTCTTCTCGCTTCTGTTCTATTCAGAAACACCTCCCTGCGTTCGCTCGCCAATAAATCAATTAGGACTACTCCCGCTAACACTAACATGGCGTTTCCTGGAACTGTTCTGTAGTTGCTTGCGATTTGCAGCGCTCCCTATCCTGGACACTCACAATCCTAGCGTGATACTTATCAAACCTGAACGCAGCGGCCCATATCTCTGCATCAGACAGAAGCATTTAGTGAGCCACCGTGATAAGGAGTTTACGTTTACTTGAACTAGGACCGCAAACGTTTGGCATGAGTCTGCCAAGTGACATAACAGCCAGTAGCGCCCTATCACATACTTCCAGTCCAACATCACTCCAAGATACTCAATCGATTTTCTGGTCTAAATACTTCAGAGCCAACCATCATGCGTATAATGGTTGGTATCCTCCTCTTCGTTAGCATGACAATCTCAGTTATTGCGATCACCAGCTGGAGACTATGGCTTTCATCCAGCCTTCAGCCCTTCTCATTACTTGAATGAGTTGGGTGAGGTGAGGATTTCTAGACGTGATGACAGCGGCTACATCATCGGCATAACCCACCAAGAGTACGTCTTCCGGCATTTCGAGGTGCAAGAGACCATTATAAACAATATTCCATGGGTCTGGCAAAAAAATGGACCCTTGTGCTGCTCTAGCTATAATGGTTTTGCGTACAGTTCCCCAATCTGTTTCACAGATCAAATGGCGATCCTTCAAGTAGTCTCGTACCATCACCAGCAAGTATTGCTCTACCTGCAGAGAGGTCTGTATGCTGATGGTGTGTTAGGATCTCCCTTTCCCTTTGCAATTAGGGCAAGTCACGCCACTTTCCAGGGTGACAAAAAGACACCCGCAAGTAAGCATTCATTACACATACGTAGTAATTTTGAATTTTCACCACTACTTTTAGAACTTCTACTGGAATATTGTCCGGGGCTGGGGCTTTTCGGTTCTTCATTTTAATACTCGAGTTGCGTAGATAAGCTTAGATTTCTTAAAGATTTACCTGCCCTTATTCTTTTGCTTAGGCAATCTTTGTCGTTTCTGAGCAGAATCTGCAGGATTACGAGAGAACGGGTGCTTTTAAATAAAACGAGTTGCTCATTTGAGTGATTTTTTGTCTTTATCGGACAAGAAGTAAATGCCACCCAGGCAGGCTCATTTGCCGTAACCTGGACGCCACTCTGGTCACAAATGAGCTTCTAAGCTTGCCCAGGGCCGGACTTGGAGATCAGAGCCCCCGACAAACAAGGGTAAGTGGTGAAGCCAAAGTTGCGCTGCAAGGTAGTGGTACTGGCTCATTCATCATGTACAAGCTGCTCCCGAGACTAACAACGTGCTCTGATACCTGCCAAGATTTTAATAGCACGGAGATGATTGTATCAACTCAAAGCCGTTCACAAGCAGATTTCACTCTATTGCCACCGCACCTGGAAACTACTAGTTCTGGAATGCTACAATTACCAGTCCAAACAAGACAAATCAAAAAAGCTGTGAAGCAAGAATAGTTCAATGACAGAAGCAGTCGTTATAATAAGCGAGAGTCTAGATCATTTGACATTGCCCAGGGCTCACCACGAGGAGATGACCTAGATTACATCCCCCGCCATCAGTAACAATGCTTGTTGAAAACGGATCTCTTCGTCGTCTAAACAATAGCGAAATGCAAATTGTACGCCGTTGTTTTTTATTTATCTCCGACAATTCATGTGGAGCCCGAATACCCAGTATGTAAACTTTATCGATTTTGTGAAGGTGTCTCTGCGCTGTCGACTAAGAAGTCTGAAAAGTGTCTGCTATTTTCTAGATACTTAGTTTAGAATTCGTTTTGATCAGTGATTTTAATGCGTCATTATCGAATTCTACAAGTCGTTCACTTCCATCACTATCGGACAAGCCACAATGGCTATTGACAAATTTTCTAAACCAACACTTATTAGCTTTTTTATCCGTCATTTTCCACCAGTGTAAAAAATACTTTTGCTTTGTTATGATCAAAAACCATGTCCGTGTGATGCTAAATTTGACTAAAGTCTACTTTCCCAAGTAAAAATAATTGGTTGCTTATGGGTATGTCCTAGTATTTATTATAAATATAGGGGTACATATGAAATACATCATTTTCAGTAATTGCAAATTTTTTTATCTGAATAATTTGAGAAATGGTCTTTTTAAACATCCATGTGACATATAACCGTATTATAATCAAAATACAGTTCTACCACTCATCCTCAACACTAATTTTTGAAATCCATTGGTTTCAAGAAGAAACCGAAAACTTTTCAAGCCGATGTAAACGGTTCCCTTTTCGATCCACTTTTATCCTTTGCGCCGGCAGGGAATACAGGCTTGCTAAACATTCTGTCAGAAACACACAATATTACGCAAAAATCACATTTTTGTTCGAAATTCCGTTTCGTTTTTCATACCGACTAATAGATTTTTTTTTTGCTAATCGTTTAGCCATGCATGAGAAATCAGTTATTTAATTCGATACATACCAGAAAAAAAACGTAAGTCGGAAACGCACATAGCTATACAGTTAGCAACAAAGCTAACCAAAAATACATATTTGTTTCCATAAATGCAAATATATGTTTTCGGAAGGACGACAGAATTTGACGGTTTCGTAAATGGTTTTCATATTATCATGTCAAATAAAGAGCTGCCTGCGGTGCTTCGGATTTTGATTTGTTTTTAGAAGCTTCAAATAGATTCTATATGTGTTTGCCGCTGACAGTTTTTTTGGGATAAAAACGTGTGGTCGTATAAGTTGCTTGGAATTGTTTTTGTATGAAACGATTCCGATGAGAATGTTAGGTTATTTTGAATGTGAAGGAAATGACATGGCACGCAACCCGAAGTAAATATTTGTGAAAAATGATTTTCGTGCTTGTGTATGGTAAACAAATATTCATACTTAAATTGATTTATTACCTTATTTTACCCAATAACCATAAAACTATTTTAAGACAAACAATTTCACTCATAGAAGCTATGTTAATTTCGTATGCATTTAAGCGCCCAGTGTGGGCTTAAACCTTAATAGTTCTTCAGTTTGCGATTGTGTGGCCTTTATCACATATCTCTTTTCATTCTTTTATGAGTGTGGCTACTACGTTTAACCTAAATTGTATGTTCGGAAGAAATATTTGATGCATATAAACATCTGCGTGTACACTACCGCTCACAATTATTCAATGATACATTTTCTTTTAGGTTTTAATGACTTTTATGATTACGTCTTCTTGGTGACGACATGCAGCCGATGTTTATGGCCTTGCTTTTTACCTGATGAGAATTCGGATTTCAATTTTACAGTAAGTTGCATTCATAATCAAACCGCATAAATACCAGAACTAAATTTCTTCAGACACTAATTACAATTTCGATATCGTCTTGTTTGTTGAAAAAACCACCTTAGTATGGCAAAACGTTGTGAATTGTTCATGGAAACGCATTTTGTGGCTTGCACTCTTGATGAAGAAGGATATTTTACGTGCAATTATTAAGAACACGGAAGAAATGAGCAATGTTGTCAACAGAAATCGTTCCGGAAGTTAGAGGAAGACGTCTGTAACAGACGACATGCTAATAGTCGTCAAAAGCAAACGGAACATACCTCTAACGGCTTCTGAAATAGCAAATGAGATCAACAGGAACCGTCCGAATCCCATATCTATTTCAACTGTAAAAAGACGTCAAAAAGAAGCTAGAAGCTAGTCGAAGAAGAGTAGCAGCAAAGAAGCTTTTCCTTTGGCCTGCAAGTTTCAATTGGACGAAGGCGCATAAAGATTGGACTTTGGATCAGTAGAAAAAGGTCATTTGGACTGATGAGTCCAAATTTAGAATTTTCGGATTTAACAGCCGTGTGTTTGTTAATCGACGTATCGGAAAGCGGATTTAGGATAGCTGTACCGTGCCTACAGTTAAACATGGAGGAGGAAATGTCATGGTTTCTGGATGTTTTGGTGAAGGATCTACTGGTGACCTTGTGAGAATCAACGAAAGGCTAACAAAGGAAGGGTTCATGAAGATATTGGAGAAGAATGCTGTGCTATCAGAACTTTCAGGTGACGGATTTATTTTTCAAGAAGACAATGATCTGAAGCACTCATCACATCTATGCGGATCATTTCTGAACTAGAAAGGAGCAATGCATTAAAACCACCACAATCACTAGATTTACTTGTCAAGCTTTTATGGGACGAACTTAAAAATTTCTTCAATGTAGGCGCGAGATCGCACCAGAAACATTGAAGAAATTACACGAGAGAGTACCAAGAACTTGCGAGGTAGTCATAAAAGCAAAAGGTGGATATATGGTAGAAAATGTGTAATGATCTTAATTTGTTTTTGCCTCCTTCACTCCACTCTCTGCATCATCAGCACGGTCCGTGTGCATCACAAAATCATCACAAAGTAATTCTTCCTAGTACTTCCCAGACAATTGGTGTATTGGTATAAGGGATAGTACCATCCTGCTTGTTATAGTTAGTACCTTAGGTCATGTCATATACATTTCATTTGTCTTCAAGACATGCGTCCAGAGAAAAGTTGACAAAATACTCTGGATTTCATTAGCAGTGTGCTTTTTCGATGTAGAACTTTAGATTTTCTTTAAACTTTACTAAGTTTTTCGAATGTTGTGAAAAAATGTATTGCTTCTTCTACAGGGCCGGTTTTCATTTTTTCCGTTCTTTGAGTTTGCACTGATAAATCATCCGCATTTCTTGTTGGAATATTGGTGGAATCACCAACAGTTCGAAGAATGTCTTGCCATTTGAGCTGTTTGATTAAAATCTTATAAATCAATTTACCTCGATCCAGCAGTTTAAGTTTGTTGATATTTGGAAGACCAGTTCTAGCATATACCGCTGAAGTTGAGGTAAGTGTGGGCATTTTATGCATTATTTTGATAGCTTTGGTCATAAGTCTTCCAATAAGCTCGATGTTGTGTTTGGAAGTCTGGCTCCACAAAAATACTCCACATGTGATTGAGGAAACAATATACGCATGGCAAATCATAAGCTTGGTTTTCAAAGACATAAATTCAAACTTTTTTAGTACTCATATCATACACTCAGAAAAATATGTATCTGAGAATAAAAGAAAATATTTACTTGTTAACGAGATGTGAAATCTTCCACAAATCAAATAAACTTTTATTTGATTGGAATTGTTTTTCGGGATGGTTAAAATTGAAAATTTTTTTATTATTATTTACATTGAACATTTTTATTTGACAGAGTGTTTTCGAAAGTATGCACTGATTTTCATCAGACACCAGCTCACAATGCATACTTGACTGATGCGACCACATGCAGTTGGAAATCATTAATTTTTATTTACGCTAGTTGCGAAAAATTTTAACATCTCCGACTTATATCCATCGATATAATTTACTTGTTAAGGTTATTTAATTGTGATCATGGTTCCCTTCTTGTCTATAAATCAGCATAGACAACCTATATCGTCTCTAAAGCTTATCAGAGCAGAGAATATTTGATAAGGGAAACTCGATCGTTTTGCGGAATAAGCATCAGAAGCAGAATAAATTGGAATTGTTTTTCCGTGATGATTAAAATTGAAAAATTTTTATTTTTATTTACATTCAATTTTAATCATCCCGTAAAAACAATTCCAATTGATTCTGCTTCGGAGGCTTATTCCGCAAAACGATCGAGTTTTCCGTATCAATTATTCTCTGCTTTGATAAGCTTTAGAGACGATATACTTTGTCTATGCTGATTTATAGACAAGAAGGGAACCATGAGACCATAGAAAAAAGGATAATGAAATAATTGATATCGGCTTCTCCCATTTTAATCTACTACTTTTTTATTTTTAAACCTCCCTTCAAAGAGAGTTTTTGCGCGCCAACGACATGCGATGTTCTCAAGCGGTCCCCCATCTAAGTAGTAACCGCTGCCATTCACAGTAACACGCTCGTCATATGATTCATTTATGGCGAAGTATCGCCTTATAATGTCACCAGCATGTAGTGCGCATTTTTGTGGATGCAACGGTGTCTCCATGACTTGACGGGGACTTTCCTCGTTCCATATGTGACTATTTCGCGTACTGATGATGCCATCGAACGAGAAATGAGCTTCGTCCCTGAACAAAATTTTCCCGTAAAACTGGGAGTCAACTTCCAGTTGATTTTCGAAAAATTTAATGATAGCATTTTTCAGTGCGTCAGTGACCAAATTTTTTTGGCGACGGCTGCATCGAATGCTATTGAAGTGCTATTGAAGAAGAAAGACTTTGTGAGTTGCCACCCGATAATATTTCATTATTTTAGAAATTTAAATAGTTGCGGCTCATATGCATTATAAGGTGTCGCATCTCTTGGTGCAATGACGAAAAAATAATTGATACTGACAAACCTTTGCCAGCTCTGACAGCCAAATAATATAAAATCTGCTTCACGTTAAATTTTGTGTCGATCTGGTGGAAGTGTATACATGAAAAAATGTTAAGTTTATCTAATTACAAAAGTAAATTCACTTGGTTCCTTTCCCCTCTCTAAATAATTGCTTCTCGTTTTCAGCATGTGGTTAATGTTTGTCGAAATGTTTGCAGTACGTGCACTTTCAAGTGTTTGGCCTGTTGCAATTGAGGAAGGTTGGATTTTCAGGCTGCCACATTGTCCTATCTGTGGGATGTTTTTTTTAGTCTGTTTAGGTTGTTATGTGCAGCCTAATTCAAAGACAAAACAGATCAAAAGATAGTTTTTTGGCTGGCTTTCATCGTGTAGATCGCTTGGTAGCTCGAAGAATTTCTCACAAATAAAACAGTCTGTGGAACAATTCCTCCCATCTCCTTTGGTAATGAAGAGCTCCATGCACATTTAGTATGTCGGACTGATTGTCGAGAACGTATTTTTTAGACAGCTGCTATATCTTCCTAGAGTGATGGGCAGGTCAAGCCATAGCTGGGTCACGCATTATTTATATCAAACACAAACAGAACAAAAGGACCGGTTGCGGAGCCTACCAGCTCGTGGCTTCCATCCATGGTCACTCGTTCACCCGTTAAATAAAATATGAAAACCAAAAGTTTAACAGCAAGAAAATAAAATATTACAAAATTCAACAAAACAATAATTCAAAAATTTAAATAATAAAAAAAAAGTTATTTGTAACCTATTAAAACAATTCTAAAATCATATTAAAAAAATTGAATTAAAATCATCGGATTCCTGGACGACGGTTGACCGTGGCACGGGATCCACTGAAAACGTTTAATAACAAATTAAATCAAATTACTTCACATTATTTATCTGAAACATATTTAGTTATCTGAAACAAACGAAAAAGTAGTAGAAAATAGAATAAATAAGTAGATATTTCTTTGTCTTATTACTTCTACTATCTGGTAATGTTTGCTTGTATCTCTTGTAGCTGTTATGCATCGCTGTCTTCAACGAGCGCCCGGGCCACTCCAACGGCAACAGTCTAGTGAATTCTTCATAAATAATCCGTCACACCAAAGAAACAATTAAAAATCGATTCTGTGACTTGACACAAGCTACAAATTTTCCACGGTGATTTCCAAATGGAAACATCCATTATGGTAGCTTCCGTGCGTTTTCGCAAGAACTGTGTAGGATGAAATTGACGTACGCTTCACACGAACCACACACTCCAATCGACGTCGACGGACTTCCTCCAAAACAAAAAAAGCTACACTTACTTCTGTTCCTTTTCTTCTCGCTACGTTGGACAATTTTTAGTCTTCGTAGACTTCAGGCTTGCAGAGCCCCAGCCTGTGGGAAATTGCAGTACAAAAATGAAATTTCTCAAACCTACACAACAACTCTATTGCAGCAAGTCCGACTACACTTCAGCTTCACATAAACAGACAAAGTTATTCCATTGCACTCGGTCTAGTCCAATCAGTCCTTGGACCCCTTTTCAAAAAATTATCGGCGAAAATTCAAAATATCAAATCAAGATTTAAGCAGGCACGTCAAGTGACTCCTGATTAGAGTGAACTTCTATATTCCACACAACTCGAACACACCATACAAGATCCGCTTCGAATTCAGTCAAAATTCCCAAATGCGATTGCAATGTGAACCCAAAAAAATTGCTCCCCACGGTGACAGCCGTCACTGCCCCCGCAAGCTAGATTTAAAACTGGGCTGCCGAGCAGTCAGCATCCGCAAGGCTTGCTGAGAAATTCGCCACGCACCGGTTCCAATCAGCCGTTATCCAAAAATCTCACGCAGCCAGCACCCAACATTTCCAGTATTGCTGCATTCGTAATGTTTGTGGGCGAATGTGTGGCAGTTGGCGGCGAGGCTGTTTCGCAACAAGGGCTTTTGCATACCTGCACTGTATAAACGATACAATATTGGGGCAAGAGGTGAACCTTGAAGGACTCCATTTTCTATTGTTCGCATTATGTGGAGGTGTTTGTTAAATCTAACGCAGAAAGTTGAATGTCAGCGGTCCATATCTTGCCGTTTATAGCAGTTTACATTTATGCTTCTGAACACATGCAGTCTGGTGAATATGAGCGCATGAAGTATGGTGAAAAACATCACACAAAATCGAATTATATTATACTTTACAGATTTGGCTTTTTGCCTAAGCATTTTTTTGGTTTGTCCGTTTATGTATTGCAAAATGATTTTGATAATTGATGGCAATACCTTATTAGTTCAGACAGCTAGTTAAATCAGCCCTGTATGCAAAATATCATACAATAATCAAAGAAATATTCAGTTTGAAAGTCGCCAAACTGAATTACCATTAAAATTAACCTTTGTCTGCCTCACGACAACCAACTGAGCTCATCATTAATATTGTATACTGTAATCAGTTACTTTCATATCATAATATCTTTTGATCGCCTGGCTACATCGAGTCATTCTTCCTCGAACAGTATATTTTTATAATTCATGAAAATTTTAGGTTGAAACTGACATTTTTATTCACCACAACTCCCTGCAATTTCCCAACAGATTCCACATTTCATAATTTTTTTACGAGTTGGTGAGCGATATCATATCACTCGCATGCTCATATGAATACTTTTTCTCTCGTTGTATGTATTTGCTCATCATTTATCAAAGCTGATTCGCTACGTTAAAATCCCAAGTGATATCAGCAGAAAATGAAGGTGAAATATTGCAGCGGACACAGGAAAAAAACATTAAAATCATAAAGGATACGATAAATAATGCCCCTAGTGGTCAGCCTCATATAAATTGTTCAGTTATGAAATGATTAAAAGTTGTTGCCAGTGTTTCAGTAGGGAAAGATTGAGAGGAGGCCGCAAGTACCAAGAGACGAGCAGGAAAGATGATTGACCATGTTGATAAATTAAGGCAACACGTAACGCGAGCAGGTTGCAAACAGCAGATACAACAGCACTGATACAGATTACGAGAAAAATCACAATGATGACAAAAGAAAGCTTGTAGTGTGGCTGTAATTTGTGACGTTGTATATGGTATTTAATTATAAAAATATTTTATCATCAAAAATTATCCTTTGCATTTTTGGAAACCTTGAAATGCTTGGAAGCAATCGGAAGAGAATTTATTTAATTTTTCCCGAAAATAGATATGTCAAACAAATAAAAAAAACGCTAGCGCATCAGAACAGCTAGAAACACTAATGTTCGAAGAATAGTAGAGGATTTGTGCAGGTTTACTAATACACAACTAATACACCCTAAGTAATAATAGAATCTAAGCTTATTTTAATTTCGTCGACTTCATCGAAAGTTACTGCGGTAGAAATGTGTTTGGTGTTTGTTCACCCGAAAAATGTCCAGAGCTTAAAAAATTCAAACAATGTTTACTTATTATCATTGCAAATGTTTGCGATGAAAAAACTTAATGCAAGCATTTATTGGAACGAAAATAACAAAAAGGCCTAGTGCTTGCAGCCCTTAACTAGCCTTACGTGGAAGTCAACCTGCTCTGCGAATTTCTTATTGATCCGATGACTGCATTGGAAGTTATAGGAATGCAATAAAAATTAGGGTTACCATTCGCAAAAGTTTTAAAATTTTCTAGATCTTAATATTTGGTGTTTATTTTCACTATAAGATCACTGCGATGTGAAAATCTATGCTAAAACCGCTTATTAAAGTTATACCAAAAAAATACAAAAACAACCATAGCTGGCAACTCTATCATTGTATTGAACTAAAATTTCTACTGAATATTGCCTATAATAAGTTTAATTTGGCATTTGAATTTCGTCTTGATTCAATGACTGTAGCGGAAGCTATAGGGCAAAGAGCTTTATTTTCCTCAGAAATAATCAAAATTTAAGACACCAATATTACCATAGCTGGCGGCTTCAACCGAATTTTTCAACCAAATTTCTGCCAAACGTGGTTAAAAGTAAGGTTCAGCTATTGTGTGAATTTCGTCAAAATGGAATGACTGAATCAGAATTGATAGGGCCAAAAGCAGTTATTTTTCTTCATGATATTTAAAGATGGCACCACTGGCACAAAATTGCCCGCATTTCAAAATCGCTTTATCAGACCTGGTCCTATTTAAGACTAATACATTCTGTAAATTTCGATTAATCTGATTATCAAATCGTGAGTTTCCGTGAACAGAAGTTTTTGATGCTAAAAATATAGGCAAATTGAGTAAGGGTTACCAGGCGTGTCCGTTGTAAAATTTCAAAATTTTTACTTTGGCTCTAGAGACAAAGCATAGGACTTATTTATGAGTGGCTTTTTTTTCCAAAAATCCATAATTTTCCGGGAGATTTGATGATTTAAAGGTTTTCGCGCCTGCCCTTGCTACAGGATTACCAACATGCGCATTTAAAGCTACACAAATTTACAACTTAATAATGCCAGTATGTTTTGAAAGCTTCATAATATTTGAAAAGCTCTATCAAAAGTTATCGTAATTTAAAAATTTTCAAATTATCCCGTTATCTTTTTAGGCATCTAGCGCACACATGGGGTTAAAAAATTTCAAAACATTACCTGATCCACATGTAAAACACGTTCAAAATTTATTTTACTAACTTCATTTTTGCAAAAATTATCTGTGGACGAAATAATAGGTATATTAAAAATATTACTACAATGGCTGCCGGCGCCAAAGCGTTAAATATAATTGACATTTAGTGAAACTTGGACTTATTATGCATATACACCAATGTATTCTGAAAGTTTCAGCTGAATCGGACGGTGCGTTTCCGAGAAATAGTATATATATATATATATATATATATATATATATATATATATATATATATATATATATATATATATATATATATATATATATATATATATATATGTATATATAAATATATGTGTATATATATGTGTATATATATGCATATATATATATATATATATATATATATATATATATATATATATATATATATATATATATATATATATATATACATATAAATATATATATATATATATATATATATATATATATATATAT